>CAJNIZ010045998.1:0-10153 GCA_905231905.1 Symbiodinium pilosum
ATTGGGGTGACAGGTACAAGGATATACCGCTACATAACCCCAGTTCCCATTTCATTTTCCATTGTCTTTTCCATTTGATTCTCCATTATCCCAATATTAACAAGCCCTAAATCCTAAACCCCTGGGTAATAACTATTAAACTGTAGGTAATTGGGGTTACAGGTGTTAACAAACCCTAAATCCTAAATCGCTGCACATGGAAAGAGACGTCTCCTGCATCCGCGAGGTAAGGTTCAGCAGTATCAGCAGATTAGTAGGGCCCATGTGTACTTTAGGGTTTAGGGTTTAGGGTTTAGGGTTTAGGGTGTACTATAGTCTAAACTCCTTCAAGGATCTCTCTTAAAGGGGGTTATGTAGGGGATTATATAGGGGAGCATTATAGGGGTGACTGGGTGGGGATACTTGGAGTTTAGACTATAGATGCATCCTGAGCCACTTTTCTGGTGCACAGCTCCCATGAACAGCAGCTCTGAAACACCAAGCTTGGAGGCCTATATCAGATTGAGGGTTTATAGCTTTAGTTAGGACTTATGAGAGCATTTTTTCACAAATGACAACGTCATCCGGAGACAAGTAAGCTGCAGTCGCAGCAGTAGGACTACACGTGTAGAATGGACACCTAAAGCCACAAAGCCTAAAGCCCTCCTTGCTCGGTCTCAGCGTTCTCGGATGGAGCCAAACCCGCCATGGCTCTCCGGAAAGCGCTACAGCTTCTATCAGGTGCCAAATCCGCGGGCGTCTCATGCATAGGGTATGGGTTTGCGTTTAGGGTCTAGGGTTTAGGGACATCATCCCCGTGTACTTCTCGATACGGACTCCAAACACCCCTTTGTAATCTCCATGTATCCTTATAGTAGCCCTATTCGAGATTCCCTCATTCAGGGGCCTCTCATGCAAAAATTGGGAGTGGGTTTTTTGTGTATACTTAAGGGGCGACATTTTCGAAATGCCTATACTATGGTACTATGGCGGGTCAAAGTAGCACATGGTAGTTGCAATAGACCTGTCCCCAAAATGGCGAGATGTGGGTTCTTTTTTGGTTACGATATCCTTTCAAGGAAGTGTATTCCCAACCGCCCCTTCTGTAGAAGGACCTTTAGAGCAACCCCCCGCGTGGATTCGGAAGGGATTATGTAGGAGAAGCGTATGGATTCCGGGGTTTTCGTGGATCGTCTCCATCGGATGACTTTTGGGCATCCTGCGCAAAAAGGGACATCCTTAAACCTAAGGAACCACATGCTATAGTCGGAATGGTATTTGGGACATAAAGCCCTAATTCTTGGGTCCTTGGACCCTGAGCGCTTTTTCAGTTGTAGCCAGCCAGCGGTCTACCTCCCGGTGAGATTGAGCTTACACCGCGCAATACGAAATTAGGTGGGATGAAGTGCTCGTTCACGTTCGCGTTGAAAGTTGTCGAGGCATTGCCCAAGTTTCCAAACTTTCCTGCAGGGCAGGTTTCCTGATACAAATTCTCAAGAAATCACACCTGCTAGCAGTCATGTAAAATTTCCAGACAACTCGGCGGCTTGGGTGTTGAAATCCAGGCGCTCCTGTTTCACGCTTGCTCAGAGGTTTCTTCAGGCCAGTGAACTCTCGTTCTTTGTCCTAGGAAGTTTTGCGCACCAGCTGAGCCTGAACGAAACGAGTTAAACCCAGAAGGCTTTCAGCCCTGAAAGGGGACCCAAGAATAAGGTACACACGTTTTAGCGCGACCGATTTGATTATAGGTTTTGGGAGCGTTTTACGATAATTGGGTTCCTCGGCCCTCAGGCCAACTCCTATACTGTATTATGTCCTGTAGTGTAGTATTGCATACTTGGACCCCACAGGGCTGAAGATGTTGAGCGAAATTCTTGGGTCTGTAGATTTTTAAACCATGCCCCGGGGCTCCATGTCTGTAAATAATACCTATATTGGGCCCCAATGTCTACAAGTAGCACCCACATTGGGCCATTTGGAGCCCAAGGGATGAGGGAGTCATCGGCGCGTTTGCGGCCTCGGGTTTCGGATTTCGAGCTTAGGGTCTGCAACGTAGAAACCGGACCTGCGTGCTTCGCAAGATTTTCCTTTTGTAAACCTTATGTAGCTTTAATGCGAAATGCCGCAAGAGCCGTTTTCTACTTGAGTAGGCCCGTGCTTTTTCATCCCCTCCCCCTGATATTAAACCCCCCTACCGCCCCAGGGGCGGGGGGGGTTGAATATTGGGGGGGGGCCTAAACCCTTAACCCCAAACCCTAAGCCGAATCTAGGGGTTAGATTATACGTATGAAGTTGAGCAGGCCTGTGGCCATAAGTAATCTATCGACAAACAATCAGCACGCCACATACCCCAAAGGGTCCAGGTAGTTATATTGAGAGTTATATAGGGATTATATGGGGGTTATGTAGGGATTATATTCCCTTCTTCCCTACTGAGAAGCAGTAAGCAAAGGGTCCAAAGGGGTTCACATATAGTTCCTTTGCGGCCCAGGTACATACTATACAGCTACATGGACCTTTTGGGTACTTAGGATCGCCCGTAGCCAGTAGACCCAGATTAGGGACCCACATTTGTGGAGTACCAGTTTCCTTGTGTTACTCCAAAAGCGTTCCTGTGTCCCCCACCTTAGGCTAAGGGTTTAGGGTAGGAGACTCTAAAGGCCCACGCCACCTTAAGCACACACAGCAAGTTGAGGTTTGCAGAGGTTGCCCAATGCTGAACCCTAAACTAACTTTAAACCCTTAATTAACCTAAGTTGATGGCTCAGGGTCCCTGAATTCTTCAGCACCTTGAAACATGTGAGTAGAGCAATGCCAGAAGCCTTAACCTGGAGGAGGTAGTGTCGGGGGCACCAAGGATTTTTTCTGCAATCTTCTCCACTCGCTTCCTGTTCTTCAACATTTGCCTCAAAAAGATGCTGCTCAATGAGCCCTCAGTCATAAGCCTTGGTAAGCCCTCGAAACGCGGAATCGTAGCGCCATCGGAAACTTACAGAGGACAACACAAATTTCCCTTGGGCGGCCTCGAAAGAAAGGGCCGCATTCTCAGCGATTGCAACAGTACCATGGCGGCTTACACCCTGACACTTCGCGGGATCCCATACTCTCATAGTATGTGTATATACATTATATATATATATATTTAAATATGTTTTTAGTTATCATTGTTATTCCTATTATTACTATATACTAAATCCAACCCATCCATAATATGTGGCGCCCAAAAAAGGGTAGGGTCAAAGCCACCAGGTGAGGATGGGATCTAGATACCCAACTGCTGGCTACTTGGGGTTCTGGTAGCAATCAAGGCGTTCGGGCAGGGGATGGTGATTCAGGAACTGGACCCTAAGGGTTTAGGGTTTAGGGTTTAGGGTGATGAAGGCCAACGTGGAAAGAAGACTGGCAGTAGTGAGACATCGGCTCAACAGTGGATTGTTTGGTGATACCACCTTCAGGTCTTGCAGTTCGCTTCAAAGCTCAATTAAAGTCCTTTGAAACATTTGCTGAAGGAGGAAATCAGCTTGTTAGAGGGCAATGTCCTTATATGAGAGCTTCCTCAAATCATCCCCATGTTATCCCTGAGATGGACCCCATGGTATCCTCATGGTCCTGGTGTGTCCATGAGGTGCCTACACCCTAAACCGTGTAGCTGTATCCCCTTACCGGGAAGCTCCCATAGCAGCAGATGTTTGATCCAAGCCCCAAACATGATGTTCCTACTGTGGGAGGTTGGCCACAGGGCTCTTTGTTGGTGTGCGTTGATATGGCTTTTGATACGAGATCAGAGTGTTTTTCCACGGTTCCATGACGAATCCTCAACAGAGGACAATACCTGTAAAGCTCAAGCTAGATAGGGATCATTATGGGCTATTTTCCAGGACCCTCCTTGTACCCTTAATTGGGGGTATATGGTCCCTAATAGTAGGTACTGCGGCCCTAATAGAGGGTAGGAGGAGGGTCTAGGTTTGTGCGTCTGTGTGCGTTTCCACAGGTGGTTTCTCGTGGGTTTCTGGGGGGTTCTGAGGCCTCTTAGGGATTTTGTGGCTATGCTAAGAGATCGTATTAAATGATTACATACCTGGGTATAGGGTTTAGGGGTGTAGGGTTTAGGGTTTTGGTATCAGGAGGTATAGGGGAAATATATGATGCTCGGGTACTTGGACCCTGCCTGTTCAAGTGTTGCCAGGAGTCCAAAGTCTTGCCAAAGCCTTAAGCCTCACCCATAAATTTCAACCCATGACCCTGAACTCACTGGCCACGTACCACCAACTGGGTCTATCAACCCTTAATTGGCAATTTCAACATTTTACGGGTTCCAGAGTGTCATAAAACCATACGGGGTTTATGTGACCCTCTCTTTTTTGTTTCGACTCGGCCAGATAACACCAAAGCCAAATGATATCCCACGCCCCGACCCATAATACCCAAACCCTAAAGCCTAGACCCCCACAGGAACTCAAAACAGAAGAGAGAGAGTCATATAAGCCCCGTATGGTTTTATGACACTCTGGAGCCCGTATAATGTTAAAATTGCCACAATCCTGAGGTCCAGAAAGGTGCTGAAATCCCATTATCCCTATTATAAACTCAATATTATACCCTATAATCCCAATATAAGCCCTTATAGTAGTTTCCATTTTATTCTCCATTATCCCTATATAACCCCAACATACTATAGTAGTTTCCATTTTATTTTCCATTATCCTTATATAGCCCCAATATATTATAGTAGTTTCCATTTTCTTTTCCATTATCCCAATATAACCCCAAAAGGTCCAGAAAGTTGCTGAAGTCTTTGTGCAGCTGGAGGACGACGCCTCTTAGCCTAAGGAGCACCTTTGGAATTGTCGGAAATGGGGGGGCTTTTATGCTAGGGTTTAGGGTTTAGGGTTTAGGGTTTAGGGTTTAGAATGATTAGGTACTTGGTGTTTGGGTACTATTATAGTACAGGTACTGGGTAATTATATGATTAGTAGGTACTTGGACCCTTAGGGTAGGGTGTAGGGTTGAGGGTTTAGGCTTTGGGGTAGGGATAAGCAAGGTATTAGCTATCTTCTTTCGTTTCTCACAATCCCAAAGGGTCCATGTAGCTATATGGTATATACTTAGCCCTTAAAGTAGGTATATGGGAACCCCTTTGGGCCCTAAGTATATACCATATACCTACATGGACCCTTGGGAATGGGTACAGTCACCTGTTGTACGAAGTCACCCCGTTGTATAGTTGAACTGACGTGTCGCTAAGTTGCTATTGTTGCTTCTAGCGCCATGCGAGGCATGCCACCGCGATGGGTGTACCTAGTGTATAGACAACCACTAGGCGTGCTTGGATGCTGCGCTCTCAAAGTCACAAAACTACGCATTCCTTTGGCCGTGTTTTTTAAGGGGGCTCGTGGCGCATACGTCTTCTGACTCCCGTGGATACCTTCAAGAATTGGGGAAACTATCCTGCAGAGCATTGCTGCGAGAAGGAGATCCTAAAGATAAACCTTCCGACATCACAACCCTAGACCGTCAACCCCACACTGTATGTCTGAGGCCCGGGTCTTGGTTTGCCGACGGCGAGTTTTTGCCAATCGGGTTATCAGATTGTGGGTGGAGGCGGGCATGGAAGTGTTCAGGGTTGAGGCCCCTTTGGGGGTTTGCCTGTGGCCCCCAAGTACTTACTGTTCAGAAGTCAGTCCACCCATCATGTAGTAGGTATAACCCATAGACACGTGGCTAATTGGGGGATTCAGGTACTGTAGACCCACGATTAATAAACCCCCTCCTGTTAAGGACCATAATATTAGGATCCCTATTACAAGCCCCATTGAGGGGAGGGGGTTTATTAGGGGGCTACATTAGGCTTCCTTGTCTTGGCCTTTGGGGGGTTTGTTGGGACCTGGTTGCGGGTTCAGGGCTGAGGCCTGACCAAGGCCTTTACTTCATGGGTTCAAGTAGTACGCCCCTCTATACTACACCCCCTAGGTTCCCCCCTTAATTAAGGTTATTTAGGGATATTTAAGCCTAATTAAGGTTAATTAAGGGGGGAACCTAGGGGGGGTAGCGTAGAGGGGGGTACTACTTGAACCTCTGACTACTGGATCCCACAACCCACAACCCGAAACCTTTGTTTCTGATTGTGAGGGCTTCTAAAGGCTGTTACTTACTTACATCGTTGCCTGAAAAATGGAGCCAACCTTTGTTCAATTCATTCTACAGGGTTCCCAGAATATGGCAAACAGCGTTTTGCGGTCTACACTGGGATCTCCCTATCGAAGGAAACTACTACATGATCATTGTATTAGCAATGAAGTTCCCAGCACGCTTGTATCCCACTTGGCCCGTTTCCTTTCAATGCTTAAGGCTTAACCTATTTAGCCTGTGATTGTATCTTTGCACGACAGTAGTACAGCTGCGTAAATCTTCCAGGTCAATCTGTGATTCCCAAGCCACACCGCTTCGAACAGTTTTTCCTTGCCTTGCCAGGATGCGCCTGAACGAGGGGGTATCCTCATCCGTGCCCACGACGAAGCCGGGCCCGGGGTCAAGGTTTTGGATTCAGGAGTTTGCCTAGACCCTCCTCCTACCTTCTATTAGAGCCAAAGTACCTACGATTAGGGACCATATATCCCCAAATTAAGGGTACAAGGAGGGTCCTGGTGAATAGGATTCGAATGTTGAAGGTGTGAGGTGATGAGCTTAAGATTTATAGTCCCCCTTAAGTAGATAGAATATGGGGTACATGGGGATCTTATTATAATATACCCAAAGCCATATTCTATCTACTTCAGGGGACTATAAGATCTAGAAGGCTCTGTTAAGAGAGGGACCGGACGGATTGACGTAGTGATTGCATAGGCACTCACATGAGGCTTCAGCAGTGGTGGGGTTTCTCAGACTTGTGTTCTCCTCCTAGGACCGTGCTCGGGAATCTTAGCTATGATAGACGATGTTGGTACGGCCCTCGGGCGCCAGGATCCCACTTCTTGGTGAACAAGAATTGAATTTATGGTCAATACATAGCGTCATGGCGTCATTCATACTTGATGCTCCGTTTGGGTACGGTATAGTATCTTATGAGAAGAATACAATCAGACTTGGCTTATCCACCACAAAACACCCCGATTCCATTTATCAATAGACATTACTCTTGGTGGTGGTCTCTCTTTGTCTGATCTTTTGTGAACCTGAACGCCTGAGTCTCCACGTTCCAGAAGAAGGAGCCTTACATGAGCCCCTATAAAAGCGGCGACTCTACTGAAAGGAACCACCTGTGTGTAGAATCCAGTGGTCAAGGGCGCTGGGTCCAGACGTAGGAGGGAATTGTTCTGGAATGCGCATCCAACACTCGCCAATAGCATTTGGGCCGTGATAGCACATATGCAAAACCAGACTCTTACCCCAAAATTATGCACCCCTAAATCGTGGACCCCACAGCCCCCCAAAACAGGCTTATGGGGGGTCCGGGCACCTGGACATCTCAGACGAGCAGCTGCCATGGCCTCAGCAACGAGTTGCCCCGCTGCAAGTTCCTTTGTAATGAAAAGCTTTGAAGGACTGAATAATCACATGCATTGTGCCGTCATAATCCATATACTAATTGTAGAATGTAGCTCGGAACCGTTTCAATCTGTGAGAGCGAAAGGCTCAGGAGTTTGATTCCCAACTCCTGCGAAGCAGAGGTACTGGACAGCTTTCCAAACGTAAATGCACAACCACTACGGGCCAGACCAAGTAATCCCTTCAATAGTAAACAACCCCCCCACTCCCGAGATCATATTTGTCCTCCAATATATACGGTCTCTTAGGAGGAAGTATGTAATATTAGAGCGTGGGTGGGGCGGGGATGGGGTGGTATACGATAGTAGTATGGAGGGAGAAAGCTTAAACCCTAAACCGGAACGAGTTGAGACCAAGTAGCTGGATCAGATGCTTCCTCATGCAATACTTGAGCCATAGTCTAAACTCCTTACAAGGGGGTTATTTAGAGGATTATATAGGGGTCTACGGTAGGGGTTATCAAGGGGGATACTAGGAGTTTAGACTATGGCTCATTTAGGTTAGAGATGTTATACCCCTATATCGAAGCATCGAATGGAAAAGCACATGGAACATGACATGGCACTTATCTACAGACGTTTCCTTGATCCTTGATCATGGGCTTAAGGTTCAGGGTGTATGGTTAAGTTTGTTGTTGGATGGCTGCGCAGTTGAAGACACAAAGTTAAATCATAATCGAGCTGGCTGGCAAGCAGTACAAGTAATATTGTTGTGTAGAGTCATCCGGGGGTACATGTTAGGATATAGAGGGAATGGAAAGGACCAGTATTGGTAGTCATGTGATTCTCCTTGTTGTTGGTATTGCCTCTTAGGACTTGAAGCTTTAGGCATTTTTGTGTACTGTTCCTTTATTCGTGCCAATACTAGTGGTGGTGTTAGTACGTGGCCAGTGCCGTAGTAATGTAGTAATTGCGAAGCTATGACAAAAGGCTTCTGAGAAAGTTCACAATCCAACAGGCCCTGGAAGGGCTTGAGGCCCATATGAGACATGAAATGTCAAAACACATCTTAAAAAGGGCTGTAATCAAGCAACGCTTGTTTTGGGTTCCACACTAGCATGGTGTAGGGTACGACTCAACTATGGCTCCCTTCTGGCTACCACCCCCCCCCCACCTCCACATCGGCACAACATCTGAAACAGCCGCAGCCCATTGAAAATGGTTGCATCATCCGTGACAGCCCACATGTATTTCTTACAAAGAACGGTCGTAATGCGATGCTGGTCCAGTAGCAATAGTGTAATAGCAGTACTGCTTCTGATATCAAAAATAATGATAACAGTAAGAATGTAAATACTACTAATGATTGTAAAAACAATACTAATATTACTAAATATTACTAGTAACAGTAATTACAATACTACTACTAATGAATACTACTAATCATAGTACTAACAACACTAATATTGATAGTAGTATTCCCCAAGTCTTGCACATCAGCTTCGCCTTTGGTTACCCTTTCTGACTCCTACGTGGAGCATCCTGTACTGTGCTGAACATGAAGCCCCTAGGGTCCATGTGGGCATATAGTATACATACTTCAGGCAAAAAGGGGTTCCCATATAACTACTTTGGGGCCTAAGTACATACATGTACATACTATATGGCTACACGGACTGTTTGGGAAGTTGTGTTTGAGTACCATCGTCAGTTTTTTGAGTCCTTCCACAAATACATGTCTCATGTTGTTTCATCTATGGTGTCCCTAAAAGTACCTACCCTAAAAGCCCAAATCCTGAAGGCCAGACTTTAAATTCCAATTCATCATAAGGCGCCATGCATACCGCCACTTCGCCCATGGGCGACTAGGCAGGCACCTGATTTCAAGAGCATGAAAGTCTGTCAGATCCAGGTTAGGGATCCTTCGTATGTTTTGCGGAAAAGGGTTTCTATATATTACTGTAAAAAAGCATCCGTTTCTTCTTCCCAAAGGAATACGGACCACTTTACTGTCTGCTGCTCGGTTCCAGGTCCGCCAGGGTCCATGTAGGCATGTGGTGGGCATTGTGGCTGCATGGGGGAGGTACTTCACGAATGAAGGTACATTTCAGCTGAACTCGGCTCCTTTTTTCGGTGCCAGGTACTCAGGGGCCCAGGCCCACGTATGTACGTGCGCCCTCGGGTGAGGTTCCTGCTGTCCATCTTCTGTGCACGGCTTGTGGATTCTTGAACCAATTACTTCCTGTGGGAGTCCATGTCTATAAATAATCCCTACATTGGGCCTCGATGTCTATAACATTGGGCCATTTGGAGCCTCAGGGTTAAGACTTCTTGCTTTTCAGTTTGTTGATGTGGACTCGACAAGTGGTGAGACAACCCAGGTATCGGTGCTTTCCAAGCTGCGCTTCCCTTCTAACCCCAAAAAGTCGGGTCATAACCCCAAATTAACCCCAATATAACCCCAATATAACCCGAATATTACCCTTAATATTACCCCAATATAACCGTAATATTACACCAAAAAATCCCAACAAACAAAAGCCATCACTTGGAGACCCGAAGCCGGAATGCTTGAGAGTTTCTCAGAAATGGGTCCCTTAATTCTGAAAGGGTGCCAAAGGGATTCGTGATTTTCACAGAACATTCCGAAACCTGGGGCTTTAACACTCTAAACCCTTAAGCCCTAAACC
>CAJNIZ010045998.1:10253-25049 GCA_905231905.1 Symbiodinium pilosum
ACTTAGCTTGGACCTTTCACCCTTACCCTAAGGGTCCAAGCCCCTAATAATCATATGCTTACCCAAAACCTGTACTATAAATACTATTACCCTAAACCCAAGTACCTAATTATTGGGTACTTGGACCCTCTGGGTTAACCCTTTGCGATTATTTTCCTATTATAGGTACCTAAGGGTTAACCCTTAGTAGGGGTCCAAAGTGCCACGTAGATACCTTCCCCCTAAGTCTGAGGCTCCAACTGGCCCAATGTATATTTAGGGTTTAGGGTTTAGGGTTTAGGGTACTATTTATAGACATTTGGGGCCCAATGTCGGAATTATCTCTAGACATGGAGCCGGATATAACCCCAATATAACCCGGGTTTCCATTTCATTGTCCACGTTCTTTTCCATTTGATTCCATTTTTGGGTATTATCGTACATATGGAGCCCCAGTGAACGTCTATAAATGTCATAAACCCTAAACCTAAATGGCATCCGTTCTAGGGCAAGGAAAGATTACTAGCCTTGAGTTTGTGCTTCCTTTGCAACGGTGAGCTGGGCGCAGTGATCACGCTAGCTTCCCATGCTTTGTAGGGTATGTGCGCACAACAGAACCTTGGTTTCAGGGCTTGTAAGGGTATAGGGTTGATTATCACATCGGAAACAAAATTGAAGCTCCGGCCTATTCAGGGATTTACATGGGGTGTCTAATTTTGGAGATGGACTATGGGATCTGTTTTGAAGGGGTATGTATAGCGGGCGGCACATTTCTTAGACACGCCCATACTGTGAAACCATTCCTTCACACGGCGGTAAAGAGAAAGCCTCATATTGACCTTCTGCTGTAGAGAAACCCTTATATTGACCATCTGCTGTGCGCGGGTCTACTGTCTATGATCTTTCAGTAGTTGGGATTCTGGGTTCGAAATCCTGTTGAGCTGGTTTCACCATCTACCACCAACAATTACTAGGCTTTCTGCGTACGCGTCACCCCAACTGCCAGTTCTGCAGTCTGGTCAGGAGGGATGAGTGCGGAAATGGCGCTACCGAAGAATGGCTTCATGCAGGCCAGTGAGACTCATAATGTGAGCGTGTGCAAGTTCAGGGGCCTTCGTTTGCTTATTTACTCGCCTCCAATATTTTGTAGTTCGATCATTCTTACTGGCGCGACTCCCAAAACGAAAGCCTGTTTCTTGCAAGAGTGATGTGGCCGAAAGGACGTTGGCACATTGGCTACAGAATCGTATACAACAAGTAGTAGAAGGCGAATAGAGGGTTCAGGCATCAGAGCCTGGTGTGCAGGATTCAGGGTTTGCTTAAGGTTTAGGGGACAGGACTATACTGAACTGTCCATGAGGCAAGCCGTGCTACGGCTAGCTTGGGGCCAAGGCATACATCACACGGTATGCAGCTACTTCAGGTATGTAAGCGCAGATTAGATACATCGGCTTGAAGGGGCTCGTGTTCAGGTATATTGTGACCTAAGCATATACTACACTAAGAATTTGGACCCTTCCGATTTATGGCGTAAGGTTCATCACAGAGGAGTAGCATGTGGTCAGGGGAACGGGCAAACGACCATGTCATGACTGATTGTAGAGGAAAACAGCCATAGCAAGACGACCATCACAGGGACTACACTACACGGAGAAACAGCCAGCTTGACAGAAACTGCTCAACATCTTCCTTTCACTTGAGTTTGTTGCGCATCCAGGCATCCATCATCTCTCCCCTAAACCCTATAAACCCTAAACCCTACCTTCAGCGGGTAGACGTTTGTCTTGCTACAGAGCTCTGCCTTTTAAACTTGGCGACTCCCAACCTGTTTCGGGATGTCGTGCCTCTTCAGGCCTTCAACAGGCTCTCACAGCTCAAATGAGCTATAGTCTAAACCCCTTCAAAGGGATGCAAATAGGATTATATAGGGGACTACCATAGGGGTTATGAAGGGGGATATAGGGGACTACTCTAAGGGGCATACTTTCTGCATGAAAAAGGATCGAAGGATTGGAGTGACAAAGGTGCTCTTTGGAAGAGGATTCTAATTCACCTCCTGGCCTTTTTTCGGATAAGCCTGAAATCACACCACGTCTGCCTAGGATTTGAAATTTACGTAGTCTTTACCTGTTTTGGATGTTTTGTGGTTTCGGCTTTAGGTTTTAAGGTGCTTGCTCGACAGAACCATAGTTATAAACTCCGGTAATAGGTTCTATAGAGCATAAGGGGGGATTCTAGGAGTTTAGACCCAAAACTCCAAACCCAATATTATAGGGGTTATTAAGGGATATTTTAGGAGTTTAGACAATGGCTCCCGCAGCAGGAGGATCCCCAGAATTTGCAAACGGATTCGGGTTTAGGTGTGTGGGGGTTTGGGGGTTTAGAGGTTTAGGGTTTAGGGGCTTAGGGTTAAGAGATAGGGGTTTAGGGTTGAGCTTCAACCCGCAAACTCTCGGCCCAAAGACCTGAAACGAAACCTTGGGCTCACTGGGGGTTAGTAGGGAATAAGGGAGTATACACTCCTCCAAACTAACATGGAAACCCATATAGTCCCCTTTTTTTAGAGGGGCCGTAGTCTTTATAGGGCCATTTTTGGGTTTCCATGTAAGTTTCTGGGAGCGTAACATATGGGGGTTATACAGCGATTAAATTCCCTTGTTCCCTACTAACAACCAGTAAGTAAGCTCTACCTAGACCCCAGAAGTACCAAGTATAAAGCATGAAACAACCAAAGTGAACGCACAGAGACTCTAATTAAGGGTTGCTGGGGTCCCCCGTTCCGAGAAGAGCCCTGTAGCCCTGATTCCGCCAAGCTCTAGACCCTGAACCCATAAACCCGAAAACATAAACTACATTCCTTACATTGGGATAGTACTTGAAATGCTACTTTTGTTCCTATAAGACAAGAAAAGCTCTGTGACCCTACCGCCCTATCTTTGCAGGGCCTTCCGCCCGTCCAGACCAACGAAGCTATTGAGGCGGGCTCCTTTCACTGCCAGAGTCATCCAGAAGAATTTAAGGATTCTGGGCTTTGGGGGATGTATATATGGCTGAAGGACTTGAGGGAGTGTAGGATTGAGTTGGCTTGGGGTAGAGGATTTCTGATACACTGACACAGCGTGCAGGGCTAAGCATTCAGCAGGTTGGTTATCAGTAGCAGGCCGCTGAAGATGTCTATTGAAAACCCGGAGGCGCATGGGTTGTTAGGAACGGGGCTAATAGGCAAAACTCCTTAAAGGGGGCTATATAGGGGACAACTATAGGGCTTTTTAAGGGGCATACTAGGAGTTTAGACTATGGCTCACATGCAGCCGGGAGCCAAATCTCCGGTCCCAAAGCTTGGACTAAACATGATTGCAGGCAGATACTGGAACCACCTCGGGATTTCTTCTAATTGGGGGTTTCCCAAAATTAGGGATGCCTTTGCGCAAAAAGGATTATACTATATTGGGGTCTATATTGGGGTCCGCTTAGTTTGGGCAACTACAAATTCAAGCCAGTATGATGAGGGCCGGTATGTTCGACTTCGTAGTATTCTAACGGTCCATCTTCAGGTGTCACACATTTGCTTACTGGTGCTTAGTAGGGAATCATGGAATGTGTTAAAAAGGGGTTGTTTTCACCAAGAACCAGTAAGTTTGGAGAACAGCACTTTTTAGGCAAGCTGCCGTTTCAGTGTAGGAAACAAGGTCCGAAAGAGTGAAAGAGAGTCCTCTCCAAAATGCCTGGCTTTGCTCAAGTTCGGCACTACAATCTTAAGCTCAATTGCTTGGGTACTTGCGCAGTAATCAAGCCCTGTATATTCGTTTTACATCCGTTTATACTATAGGGTTGGGCCAGGTACCCAAATGCAGGGGATTCAGGTACCACATGCGACGCTCCGAATGCTATGGGGGCCCTGAGGCTCAATTGCTTGGGTACTTGTACGGTAAACCTTTGATATCTGTTTGAATGCACGGGGAGTTCATGGGTTTGACTCAACTTGCCCTTATAAGGGAACCCTTTTATTAAGTAGATCCACATCTCGATTGCAAGCCAACGTCTGTCATTTGAGTAGAATGTGATTCGGGACTGTTCTGGTGAGGATGACATGCGTGTGTTGGGTGTGGTGTTTTGTAAGAGGAATAAATTGACAATGGGTGCAGCCACCCAGAAAAAGCACGTTGCCTTTTTGAGCTTGTGTTGCAAATTCCTGCCTTCTGTATAAGGATTGGGCAGGTCCCCAAGGCCTCCGTCTTGAGGAGCCCCCAATGTCGATGGGTTCACTTGAAGGTAATTCTCTACTTACTGGTCCTTAGGACGGAATGAGGGGATATATTATGTAGGGATTACGTAGGGATTCTCATTCCCGTGTTCCCTACTTAAAGCCTAAACCCTACATCGGGGTACTATTCCCTGATTTCCGACTAAGAACTTGTAACTCGAGTTTGAGGCTCAAGCTTGCCCAAGCTTTTGTCGCCCCAACTTCCAGCAATGGGTACTCTTAGGATACTGCCGCAGTAGCAGTTGGACAGTATTCAGATTACGAATGATTACGAATATGTAAAGCCCCGAATATTGCGCATTACAGACTGATACTGGGTGGGGGGCAGTACCCAAAGGTATTCTTAAGCAGGCATATACATAGGGCCCTTTGTAAGAAAGCATGTGTAGCTTGCGATGAAGCTTGTGCGGGAATGCTGTCGGTACTCAAAGGTCTAAATCCTAAACCCCCAAAGCCCTAAACCCCAATGTACATAGGTCATCAATGACATGATGAGTCAGTCAACTGTAGAACATTCCCTCATCAGCCTTGTGCAGTTATGGTAGAATGCGGTCTAGGTTTTCGGAGAACCTACTGCAAACTCAAATCTAACGTGCAACTTACATATCCCCCTTGCATGAAACATCCTGAAACCTAAGCCACAATACTAAACCCTAAAGCCCATATGATTCCCGCGCCCATACAACCACCCTAAACCCTAAAGATTCTTTTCTCCTTTGAATTTGCCACGCAGGTTGCCTTGACTCAAGAGCTTGTGCTGACCTGAGGGGGACTCGTTTAGGGATTAGGGTTTAGGATAACCCCAAAGGCATAGAGGTTCAAGTACTCTATAGCCAGGTACACCCCCAACATTTGTATTACAATTTCTCCTGGCTTGAAGAACATATGCACCTTTGGGAGCTCGCCGCTTATGCATTGAAACAGGTCAGCTGGCTAAGCATTTGAAAGCTCGGGGGTTTGGGATGAGGGCTCAATCGCTGGAGATTGTGTAAACAAATCGAGGAACTCAAAAGGCCGAAGACAAGGCACGGTGGAACTCCAGCTTGCCCGGCAAAGCACGGTTAGGGAACTCACAATCCCTCTGTAGTAGTCCCAAAGATACACACCATTAACCCCAATTACCTGCAATTCATTACTAACTGCCCCCTATTCAGTGGGTATAAGCTCAGGAAGGAATGGCGGTATGGCTGGACTAAAGCTAGAAGCGGGTTTTGGGGGACATTGTACTGCCATTGTATATGAGTCGGGGTATGACTTTGAGTAGTTACTCAAGCTTCTGCCTTAGTCGGTTAGGGAATATAGCTGGCATTGTCAGGATTTGCGGGTCGGGGGCTTACGTACAAACCCAGACGAGCACTACTGCTCGTGGTAAAACACATGCACTCAATGACCCTCCTTCAATACAGTGTAACTTACATTTCATGCACTTGCTGACGACATTCTTGATAAATTCTACATGGAGCGAACGAAACGTGATGTATGCCCGTGTGAAAACAACATTGCAGCAAGTCTGCATAGGCCTTGATGATAATGCCTGTTTTTGTAAACCAAGTTCATGCTCCCTAAACGCGCCCTCCGACCACGTTCAAAGACATGAGCTCGAAAATGGTGGGCTCCGCAGGGTCGAGGTTTAGGAGCCACGCGGTTTAGGGTTTAGGCCTGTAAACCCTAAACCCTAAACCCTAAACCTTAAGATTCCTTGCACAGATGGGAGCCTCTGAGGTCGCTAGTTTGTTGGATGCCGTGCGCTTTGAGGCCCGGACAGCCTTAAAGCCTAATGCCCTAATGGGGGGGCGGGTAATGCAAGGGATTAAGGGTTTAGGGTTTAGGGTAGTGGAAATAAAAACAGGAAACGGGGATTGTCTAGTGCTTTAAAGGGATTGCATGAGCTCCTGCGCATAATATTACCCTAAGGGTCCATGTACCCAACAATCGTATACTAACCGAAACCTGTACTACAATTACTGTCACCCAAATCCCAGGTACCTTATTCTTGGGTACATGGGCCCTCCGGGTTAGGTTTGCCAAGGCGCCGTTAAGGCTGGACATACGGATCTCCTTGCTAGTCCCTCATACGCTCCCCGATAAGGACCCATGTCCATTTGTTAAGTTACCCAGAGGGTCCATGTAGCCAATAATTGGGTACTTGGGGGCTTGGGTAATAGTAATTGTAATACAGGTTTTGGGTAAGTATATGATTATTGGGTACATGGACCCTTAGGGTTATATGGGACATAGTGGCTGTATCTCGTATAGTGTACATGTAGGCCCCGGAGCAACTAGTCATGAACATGTAGGAACCCCTTTGGGTCCCCGGGTTACTCAGTGGCAGTCAGTTTCTGAGGGTACAGGAGTTTAGGGCTCTCAGGGGGTTGAGGACTCGGGCGTTTTGGATGGGTTGTTTGCTTGCAGGGTTCAGGGCATTTAGGGTTTGAGCCGTCGAGGGTGTCGGAGATTTGGGGTTTGTGCATAGCACTGCGAGATTGATGGGCTGGACGCCTCCAAGAGTAGGACACATGGGGAGCACATAGATGTGATAAAATCTATTATTAGGGAGAACAATAATAAGTATAAAAGCAATGAGACCAACAATACTATTTAAGAGAGGATGTCCTAGAATGTTTGCAAGTTGGGGTGCAGTACGTACTGCACAGAAAAGTGCGGCCTTGTTTCTAGAAAGGTTTGTTATTGCAAAAAAACCCTATGACCCTATATAGGATTGTTGGAGGGCCAGGGTGACTTAGCAAGTCTACGTAGAACCCCTATAAGCCATATAGTAACCCCAGCTCTTCCAACGATTAACCCACTTACTGAGGCCCCCTGGCCCTTAAGTCCTTCATGACCTTTGGCATACCGTACGGCGATGCCGTGTACACATGTGAGGTATAGTCTAAACTCCTTGAAGAGGGGGTTATATATGGGATTGCATAGGAGACTCTAACTGGGGCTATTAAGGGGCAGACTAATTGTTTAGACTACAACCCCTACCATCCCCCATATAATCATAGTTTCCCTTTCATTCTCCATGTTCTTTTCCAGTTGATTCTCCATTATCAAGGGGGATGTGGAGGGGGCCTAGCGTGATCCACTCACGCCCTAAGGGTCCAAGTACCCAGTAATCGTATCCTTACCCAAAACCTGTACTATAATTACTATTACCCAAGCCCCCAAGTACCTAATTATTGGGTACATGGACCCTAAACCCTAAACCCTATATACCCCTATATCCCCCTTTTAAAGGGACCTAATCATTGGGTACATGGGACCCTCTGGGACGGAGGGTAGTGAAGCCCCGAAGCCCTGGTATCCAAACCGGAGGTCAACGGCTTCGGAGATGAATGGCCGGCAGCCCAGGTTGTAGTGTAGGGTTTAGGGTCTAAAGTTTGGGGTTAGTCCTAGGGTTTAGAGGATAGAATGTAGGGTTTAGGGTCTAAAGTTTGGGGTTAGTCCTAGGGTTTAGAGTTTAGAATGAAGGGTTTAGGGTCTAAAGTTTGGGGTGTAGATTTAGCGATCAGGTTCTAAAGTTTGCGGTTTAAGTTTAGGGTTTAGGGTTTAAAGTGTAGGGTTTAGGGTCTGAAGTTTAGGATTCGGGGTCAAGGATTTAGGGTTCAGGGTTAAGAGTGACGATTTCGAGTTTGGTTTGGGATTTTGGGTTGTGGGCTTATCAGCGTTTAGGCTGTAGAATTTAGAGAGCTTGGTGCTGAGGATTTTTTACTTCGTAGGACTGTGTGTTTAGGATCAAATTACCCCAATTACGTACAGCTTATTATAGTCCTTACCCCTTAATTAGTAGGTATAACTCATGAAACTGTAGGCAATTGGAGTCACGGGAATGCATCAGGGTTGACCCCCAGACCAACCTACATACTCATACGGAAAGGATTATAGTCCCCCTTAAGTAGATAGAATATGAAGTATATGGGGATCTTATTATAATAACCCAAAGCCGTATTCTATGTACCTAAGGGGGACTACAAGGTAATGTGATATCTTCACCTCTTGTTTCACGGGTTTGGTTCAATCTCGGTAGGGTTTATTGTCTACAGTTTCTCAGTCTAGGATTCAGGGTTCAGGCTTCCTTAAAACGGGGGGTTCTCAAAAAGCGGGCAGGGATAAGTGGGGAATGGCAGAGGTGTTGTGGGAAGCGTAGTAAGGATTCTACAGGGGCTATCCCGAAACTAACGAAGTTAGGACCCTTTCTTTGGAGTTCGTATCTTGAGAAGCAGTTTGCAATCACAGGCGTATGTAGTGGGACCGTTTTCTTCGGTAATGCCCATGGCGGCACACAGCCATTTATGACTGAGCGAGAAGTCAAGGGGTTGTGCTGCAACCGGTTGGTGTATTGAGTGGGCAGCTTTTCTGAGGTGGGGTTGGAGTCTGTATAAGGTGACATGCATGGACTACACGAGAACTTTGTCGAAGCCCATGCTCGCCCAATCAACATAAAATCTCAGAATGAGCCTTACAAGGGTTGTCGGGGTTGTTGCGTTTGCGGATGCCCGGGAAAGTGCCCGGAAATATCAAAACAATCGCAACCCTAGGCCCAAAAATCACAAACCCCAAGACCCTAAAGAGTAGCTTCCATCTTCTTTTCCATTGCCTTATATGCGCTTCTACAACCCCTTTAAACACCTTGTGTTTTTTTTTTAGATAGATAGATAGATAGATAGACCCCCTCAACAACATTTCTATGCGGGGGTGTAAGGAATGATGTTGAATTCACAGAATTTAGGGTTTAGGGTTTAGGGTTTATTGTTGAGAATAACATCCATTATAGTCCTAGGGGGATTACAACCCCTTAACCCTAAACCCAGCCCTAAGGGTCCATGTACCCGATACTCATATACTTACCCAAAACCTGTACTACAATGACTATTACCCAAAACCCAAGTACCCAATTATTGGGTACATGGACCCTAATCCCTAAACCCTAAACCCTAAACCCTAATCCCTAAACCCAATCCCTTAACCCTAATCCCTAAACCCTAAACCCTAAACCCTAATCCCTTAACCCTTATCCCTTAACCCTAATCCCTAAACCCTAAATCCTAAACCCAGTATACAGAGGTACATTTATCTGCCGGGCTTCGGCTTGAAAGCGAGAGCCGAGGCCACCTCTCCTGATTGCCCCGGGCGTTTAGAGTTAAGAGTGCAGGGCTTAGGGTTTAGGGTGCAGGGCTTAGGGCTTAGGGTTTAGGGTTTAGGGTTTGGGGTTTAAGGTGCAAGGCTTAGAATTTTGGATTCAGGGTTTAGCGATTAGGGCTAGGTATTTTTTTGCATTCGGGTTTAGGTGTCAGCAGTGCGGGTAAAGCGTTTAGGGTTCGAGGTTCAGGGTTTAGAGAAATTAGGGCTAAGGTTGAGGTCACAGTGTTGGTTTCAAGCCTCAGGGTTCAGGGATTAGGGTTTAGGGTCCGGGTTTAGGGGGTTTAGCTTTTGAGGTTCAGGGTCTTGTGATTTGGGTTAAGGGTAAAGGCTAACAGCTGGACATCCATGTTCAGGGGTCTGTCGGAATTGTGGTCCCCTTTATGGGGAATGCATTCCCTAATACTCAGGGTATCAAAACGGAACCCTCAGATTGACAACTCTAAGCCCTAATTAAAACCTTTGAGCGGTTAGAAGTTGTATCGGAATCTAGATACAGCGTATCTAGGGGTCAGAGGTCGGGGTTGTCCCCCACAATCATGAAACTTCCAGCAAGGTGGCCTGGCACAGCTTCTGTTACGTGGGATCCTCTGCCCGAACCACCACGCAGCCAATTTGGGAGGTTTTGAAAATCACGGGCAGAGCTTGGCGCACGGTGGCTCCTAGAACCTCCTTGATATCAGTGCATATAGAGTTCCTTGCGAAATTTCAGGACGGTATGCATTCGGCCTCCATTTTTCACGGGCCGTGTATCGCTACGGTCCTCTTTCGTGACAGAGTTGCATATGGCAACATGGGCTGTTCTCATAGTTATGCGCCCCCCCCACCCCTGCACTCTGGGCGGTCCCTGCGGGTGGCACATCTCTACGAGACAATGCTATGTCCAGATCCAGAAACAACATCCAAAGATTGGAGCATTCGATTGGTACCATGTACTATCTGATCCTTTCCCCTTCTATTTAAATCTGAAGTAGCAAATACTGTAAATGGTTGGTTGAAAGATATCAGAGACCAATTTTTGCAACACACAAGCAGTGTAGCGTAGTTGGTCATCACATGCGCCCTTTGCTCAAATCTGGCAGCCATCGCTGTTTGCAACACATTTTTGAGCTTTTCCTTGGGACCTGGGATTCCAACCCCAAGAGCTGGGGTTTGGGGTTTAGGCTTTAGGCAATTCTGATTCCAACTAGCAGCGGTGTTTGCAGAAAAGGTTTAGGGTTTGGGCCTTAGGGTTTGTTGACATTTGTTGTTCAAACCCTGCTATCACCTTACCTTTGTGCTTTGGGTCCTTGCCTGCTGGTTCCGACACCGGATACCTCAGTGCCCAACCCTCTTACTGAACAGTAGTTGCACGAGGTATCAGAAGTTCCCCAGCTATAGCCAGACAACAATTCCTCACTATATCCCCACGTTGGCTACCGTCTCATGAACCTCCTACATAGGCCTCTACATAGGCCTGCGCAACTGGCTTCAAGTAGGGAAGCAAGGATTGGAAGAGGCCATTGAAACACCCAATCGGTCAGCGACATATAGGGGCTGCTGCAGGGCTCCGTTCCTCCCATTCCCCGCCAACAACAAGGAAGCAGCCCACAAGGTCCTATGCCCTCCTAATCAGACACTCTGAAGATGATTCCAAGCTGGAGTGATGAGTATTGCGTCTACCTGCTTAGTGCCGCGAATCTTTTCCTCCTGATATTTAGCGCCCTCAACACCCCCAGAGTCTTACGGATTCCCTACAAGAGACCCATATATTGGCGGAGGATATCTTCATCATTAGGGTGTGGGGCGGTGTGTAATATCAGGGGGAAGCAAGGTTGTTGGGGCCCGTCTACATGACCGTATCTTACTTGGCTTATCCTGCAACGGGTTGAACCCTAGCATACATAGCTTTGGGCAGGTTAGGATTTTATGACCATAATGGGGATATAAACGCCAGAATTCAAAGAGGACTTACCCTCCTAGGGCTCCTTTTAGGGTGCTCTTTGATTCTTTTTAGCCTAAGTCAAAATCCTAACCTGGCTTTGGGTACATGGTTTGCATTGCAAAAACCTTAAACCCGAAATCTTAACTTTGAGATGATCAGTCCTAAACCCCTCCATTGCAGTCCCCAGACAAGAGCCCTTAAACACTACGCCTCTCACCCATACGCCGTAAACGCTCCCCCCCAGAAAATCCTTATTAACTATCCTACATCCCTTACTCCCAGACCCTAAACCATAAAACCCTAAAACCCTAAACCCGAAACCCTACACCTATCCTCAACCCCTGACAGACCCTAAGGGTCCATGTACCAAAAAATCATATACTTGCCCAAAACCTGTAATACAATTACTATTACCCAAAACCCAAGTACCCAATTATTGGGTCTCTGGGAGAAAGAAAGCGACTTGCTGGGCAGGTGCCGCAAGGCCCAGCCATGCAGGTTGCCTCGCGGCCTGGCACAGGCTTTGAGGGTTTCGGGGGTTTAGGGTCAAAAGGGGTAGATGGGGTTTTAAGGTTTGGGGTTTAGGGTTTAGGGTTTTAAGGTTTGGCGTTTGGGGTTATACTGGGAGTATAGGCAGTATAGGGTTCATAGGGTTTAGGTTTTAGGGTGTAGGGTTATGTAGGGGTCCTCTTGATATGATACAGTAGGGTCCATGTAGTAGGGATGACTTGTAGGGTCGTGGGTAGTTATAAGTAGGTATTTTTGGTAGCTACAATAGAAGTTGAAGTGCTTCATATTTTTCGGTTTCGCTTAGCGGTCTCGGTGGCGGGGGGGCGGGGGGGGGAGGGGGCAGAAGGGAGGGGGCACCGGGGAGGGGGAGGCGGGGGGGGGGAATCGTCATTTAGGGTTTAGTGTTCAGGTTGAGAGGGGTTTGAATTGTTCGGGTGTTGGGAGAGGTGGGGAGGAAGTTCAGGGGGTGAGGTTTTGCGGTTTTATTGTGGGGGGGGCTCAGAACTTTCAGGTTATTGGGCTCCTATCGTTGCAAGATATGGTTGCCAGTGCCACTTGACAAGAATATGTTTGTCTGCAATCTAGGACAATTGCAGATGCAGAGGGCAGGGGGGGTACCTTTAAAGGAGTGATGTATCATACATAGGTACATACTTATGCATATATCAAAAAATCTATATATATATATATAGATATATCTATATAGACACACACGCGCAGAGTTTTGTGTTTGTGTGAATACATCTCTCTCTCTCTCTCTCTCTTTCTCTCTCTCTCTCTCTCTCTCTCTCTCTCTCTCGTTCTCGTTTTGTGTTAATACATCTCTCTTTCTCTCTGTCTCTCTCTCTCTCTCTCTCTCTCTCTCGCTCGTTTTGTGTTAATACATCTCTCTTTCTCTCTGTCTCTCTCTCTCTCTCTGTCCCGCTCTCCTTGTCTCCCCATGTCTTTGATAGATACAGACATAGATATAGCTGTACTTGCCCTGCCCTCCCAGAAAAAGCAGTACACACTACTTACTTTGCGATTGCATAGGCCGCAGAAGGCCCTGGAGTAACTCTAAAACCTGAACTCTAAACCCCAAACGGTTTAGGTGGTTTAGGGAAGACATAAACACTGCACCCCCTTAAGAATAATTATTTCTACATAACGATACTGGCTTGGGAACATTTATCACCAGGCGATGCGGTGTTATGTTGGGATAGAGGACCCGACCTTATGCCCGAACAGCACTGATATAGCTACTGATATAGCTGTAGCAAATGCTGATCCACCGTCTGGTAAGCTTAAACCAATGGCAATAACATGGCTCTAAATAAAAGGTTTCCAGGTTCCGCAGACCACAAGCCTGCTATTCTTCTACCTGGTGCTTAGTAGGAAAATGAGACAACGGACATGCTTCTGGTAGTCCATAGGGTTTAGGGCTTAGGGTAGAAGAGTTCCTGAACCCATACCCTACGAAGCACCAGAGAGCTTTACCTCCAGACATTTGCATCCCAGGCATGCCCCCTAAACTCTAAACCTTAAACCCTAAACCCGACACCCTAAACCCCAAACTCTAAACCCTAAACCCTATAACCCTAAATAGTAGCTTCCATTTTCTTTTCCATCATCCCAATATAACCCCTATATAACCTCCATAGATCCCTTTAAAAGGACCTAGGGTTTCCATTTTCTTCTCCATTATCCCAATACAACCCCTATATAACCCCAAGATATACCCTATAATCCCCCATACAACCCATTATTATAGTAGTTTCCATTTTCTTTTCCATTACCTAAATATAACCCCTATATATATATACACATATATAACCCTAAACCCTAAACCCTATATATAACCCTAAACCCTAAATCGCGCCTAGGGCTTTCCAACTCGGAGCCCGCCTCGAAATAAGGGTTTAGGGCTCTAGGGTTTAGGGGTTTAGGGTTTAGGGCTCTACGATTTAGGGTTTAGGGCTCTAGGGTTTAGGGGTTTAGGGTTTAGGGCTCTAGGGCCGGGTTTAGGGTTTAGGGTTTAGAGCCCTCCTAAGCACCAGGGAGTGTAGGGCCGTGATTATGAACCTGGCACTCAATCCCCTGACAACAATCCCCACGGATGGGTGTAGAACGTTTAAGGTACCGCTGTCTATCACAAGGTCTTATACTGAAGCTAGGAGGGTAGGGTTCATCGCCGTCTCACGGATGAAGTTTAAGCCTTGTCAAGGCTGTACACACTTGTAGGTTTCTGCTACATGAAAGACACCCATATACATGGTTTGTATACGACATATATATATATATAATATGTATATAGGCACACCGTGTATTTTGTGTAGCTTCACATATACATATGGTTTTTTTGGTTTGTATACAAAAAACAAAAACACGCGTAAACTGTGGCAGGTATCCCAGCACCGCCGCCTCCGGATCTCGGCCATGGATGGAGACTCAGCCCTCCCGAACATGTGGTAACAGACCCCTAGCCCGAATTACATGCAGCTTAGTCGAAGTTACTCCCCAAATAGTAGGTATAGCTCACAAAACTGTAGAAACTCAAGGAGAAAGAATTACGTTGGAGGGTTAAACCGTTCTGAATTTGAGTACCATGTGCCTACCTTGTCAACTGCCTGCGAGTCATGCTGTGCCTTTTTTTTTCTGGCGCATGGGATGCTTTCATACAATGCTTAATAGTGGTTAGCAGGAGATGAAGGAGTCCGTATATACTTCCTCGGAGTAGTCCCAATACCATTTAACTCCTCCAACAATGTCCATGTCCACCTAAACCTTCTTGTTTCTGGAAAATATTTTTACACCCTACAAATCCTTAACCCTAAACCCTAACTCCCTAAACCCTTAGAGCCCTAAATTCCCAAACCCTATACCTGTAACCCCAATTACCTGCAGCTTAATGGAAAATACCCCCTTTAATTCGTAGGTCTAACCCATAAAGCTGTAGGTAGTTGGGGTAACAGGTAAACCTTCAACCCAAAATCCCTAA
>CAJNIZ010045998.1:25149-42117 GCA_905231905.1 Symbiodinium pilosum
ACCCAAAATCCCTAAACCCTTAGAGCCCTAAATTCCCAAACCCTATAAACCTTCAACCCTAAATCCCTAAGCCCTTAGAGGCCCTAAATTCCCAAACCCTATAAACCTTCAACCCTAAATCCCTAAACCCTTCGAGGCCCCAAATTCCCACCCTATAAACCTTCAACCCAAGGTCCCTGCCTGCATGTGGTGGCGCAGTATCTTATTTGGGGATACTATGGTACCCAATATAGAGTAAGATTATATTCTTGTTCTGGGTATAGTATTTTATAGAAGGAAAATTATCTTATTAGGTTCAACCACCAAAAACTGCACTACTCAGGTGGCGCAGGGCACCTGCCTCAGCGGGAGCGAGGCAACTTTGCCGTGCATTTCTTAGGGTTTAGGGTGCAGGGTTTAGGGTTTAAGGTTTAGAGTTTAGGGTTTAGGCTTTAGGGTTGAAGGGTTTTTAACGGTTTAGGGTTTAAGGGTTTAAGGGTTTAGGGTGTTAAGGGTTTAAGGGATTTAGGGTTTTAAGGGTTTTTAGCTGAATGGTGTTTATGGGATTTAGGGTTTTTTGGGATTTAGGGTTTATGGGATTTAGGGTTTTGAGGGGTTTAGGGTTTTTCGGAATTTAGGGTTCGAGGGTTTTGAGGGTTTAAGGGTTTACGGCTGCCCTTAGACGGGCTCTTGTAAAGAATCGACTCGTTGGGTTTTGCGTTGGGCCGCATGTTTCTGGAATGCCCATTACTTCACGTTTGGCGAGAACCCTAAACCTTGAATATGTTTTTCAGAATTACAAGTAGATGCAAGGTCGTTTTGGGCTAAGTTTTTGAAGGCTCCCCACGTTCTGTTCCCAAAATGGATGTGGTTAGGGCTTTATGGTTCAGGGACAGTGCTACTTCAAAGGGTCAAGGGACCATGCAGCACTTCATCCAATTTCCGTGTCTAGTTTGAGGTAATAAAGGCCTTCGCCAAACCCACCGGTGCAAACTTAGGACCCTAGACGTACTGGAGGTTGGTAGGGAAGAAGGGAAAACAAGCCCTATATAATCCCTATATAGTATATTCCTTTATTCTATACTAACCCCCAGTGATTACAGTCATATTGACGTACTGATGATATCCTGCTAGTGGTTTGGGACTGATGGCCGCCTGCGCGTGTGGGAACGCAATGGCTACGCGTTGGTGTCAAGCCCGGTCGCCCTAGGAACGCAGCTTCCTAATCCCTAAACCCTAAACCCTAAACTCTAAAAAGCTCTGAGACCCTAAAACCCTAAATCCTGAACCATAAAATCCAAGGTTTAGGGTTTAGGGTTTAGGGTTTAGGGGTTTAGGGTTTAGGGTTTAGGGAAACCCTAAACCGCTCTCTACAGCGACTGGACAAGAACCGACAAAGTGATTCGTGGCGGAAGGAGCATGTCACTGTAAGAGGCAGATCCTTGCACCCTTGACTCCTGGAGTGTTTCACATGCTTGGAATCTCCGTTTGTTTTTTTTTGGAAGGGCCTTAGCTGGCTCTTCACTTGGGGTCGTCTCTCAGCACAAGAAGCTGTCATGGCGTCATTCGCTCAACTACTTGGTGCATTGTAGGGAATGAGAAGATGTATCCTAGAGTTACTCGTCCCAATATAAGACAGGGTGTAGGGTTTAGGGCACAGCAGGACTCTCATAGCCAGATTCCCCTATTCCCGGCTAAACCTTCAACCCTATAGCAATGATCTTCTCCATTCTACCAGGCAGTTTAGAGTGTCAGTCTGTGGGGCTTACTGCGGGGCTTGGAAGTCGGACCCCTGCAGTATCCAGTGTTCAAGCATGGGCAGCAAAGGGTTCTAGAGTTTGTGGTTATCTGGGAAAAAGTGAGGCCTGCAAAAGTAGGCTTCACAAAAGTTCAATTGCAAATGGCGGCACCCGTAGACAAATAGACGAGGTCGGATGGTTTGCAGTGTCATAGTGTGAGATATGGGAAGAGCCATCATATGCCGAATGCTCAGGCATACACCCGAGACCGCAACCAGTCATCTTCGACCCTGTCCAGAACCTTGCACTCTTAGCCAGCACAAATATGCTGCAGACCCTATTCAACTCCTCAGAGCTATGCAAAGAGCGTCGTTTTCTGAAGCTTCCATTGTTAATGCACTTTATGATATTCTTGCAGCGCCAAGCCGCCAAATGCGCAGGAACTGTGAAGGACCCGTACCAACACCCGGATCATTTTAGAGGCCACGCTTGCTCCGTGCAAACCCTGAGCTCCCTGATATTACAGTATATTATAGTATATTCTAGTATATTTGGTATATTGTGTTATATCATGGTATATTATAGTATATGATAGTATACTATGGTATATTCGTACATGATTTTAAAAGCTGTCTGCCACTAGAAATGGAGGGGATTCCATAGAGTCGGGGTCCCAGTACAGTACAGGTCCCAAGAAATTATAGGTAGAGTCCCGATTACAGGAACCCCTCAAAAGGGACCCCAACTGTTTTGGGAACACCCACAAGGTTTAAACTCTGCTTGGGTCAGAGGATGACATGTTTCAACGTATGTATTTGGGATATTGCCCCCATAATTGGGGTTCAGGCTTGAAGGATAGTGCCAGATGGTGCGGAATCGGGTGGAAGAGAACATGGACACTTAAATGGAAGCTGGGTTTATCCTGAAATCACAGCACGTTTGATACATCTGCTCTTAGTCTGGGAGTGGGTCGTGGCGCGGGGGAGTTTAGCAGGTCGCCAGCAGTACGACAGAAGTTGTGGAACTAGATGCACGGTGTGTTGCCTAAAAGAATTTTCTTGGACGTTGTGGGCAGGTTTCTAAGGAGTTTCTAAGGGTCTGGCTTCAGGGCACGGATTCAAGCCGGTTGCTTCAAAACGGTCGAGTGGGAGGCCAGTTCGATTCCAAAGCGTTCTCCAGCCGAAGCCAAAAGCCAAACAGTGCAGCCCTTCCCTCTACAAATCCTCGAACCCACCCTGAAGCCAAAAGGTCCTTGTGCCCTCGAAGGCGAGTTGCACGCCAAAGCGTCACCGCCAGAACCGCAAGATGTCTGTGGGGGTGGTGCTTCAACTCGGAGCGTCGTATCCACCAGTGCGACAGAAGCAGCGGCGGCGGCGAGCACGGCGGCGCCCTCAGCAGAGCAAGCCTCCCTGCAGAAGCTCCTCAGCAAGCACGGGATGGCTCAGTTTTTGAAGGTGTTCGAAATGCAGCGCTTCACGGTGGAGGAGCTGGCGCTGTGGACCTTCCCAGACCTCCTCGCGGCGCTGCCGGGTGTTTCGGCTGTTCCACTACGCAAGTTATGGCAAAGCCTTCAGAGCAGGCCGATGGACTGCCGCTGGCGGGCTTATGGTTTGAGACATAGGGTTAAGAGCCACACGGTACAGGTGTAGGGTTTAGGGTTTTAGGGTTGATTGTGACTGGACAGAGGAATAATGTCAAGCCTTACACTGATTATCATAAGCAGAGAATGCTTCTCGGGCTTTAGAACCTGATCAGGTGTGATCGGCTCAACATGTTGCCCGAACTTCCGCTGATAAACTCTCCTCAACAATGGATGTCCCAACAAGTCGGTTCAAGGAACGCAAACATGGTTTTCCAGCTTTGAAATCTAGCCAAAACCGCTGTTACTCTTGAGCGCAGCATCCAGCCAATTCAACTGAAGCAAGTGGGGGTTTCCCAAAATTAGGGGTACCATTTTAGGGGTCCCCATAATAAGGATCATGTAATATTGGGGTCTATATTGGGGTCCCCTTATTTCGGGAAACTACCAAGTGTTGCATGGCGCCGCACGGATCTATGGGCCGGCATAAACCATAACCTCCCCGGCCCCAAACTAGGGGTTTCCTAAAATTAGGAGTACCTTCTTGGGGGTCCCCATAATAAAGACTATAGTATTTTGGGGTCTATATTGGGGTCCCCTATTTTGGGAAACTACAACTAGCGCCCCCTCCTCCACGTTGTTTTGCAACCTGTTGGCCAACTGCGTAAGTGTTTTGCTAACCCTCCCCACCACACAACCTCAAGGCAGTAAATCATAGATCCTAAGCCACAATTCCCCTCAGCCCTTCATAAAGACCTACTATAATGCTTAACCCCCAACATAAGCTTGAAACCCTAAACCCTAACCCTGGACTAACCCATATCTACAGAACTTGAATCCCTTCAACCCCTCCCCCCCCTGCAGGGCTTATTTAAAACTCCTAGGCCTTGATAAGCCTTCCGGGAACTGGGAACCCTAACTCTATTAGGGTTAAGGATTCAGGATTTAAGGTTTAGGCAGGTTCCATTTCATGTGCCGTTATCTTTTCCATTTGATTTTTCCATTGCCCTATTAAAGGGGTAGTCAAGACTAACCCGTAGGAAAATGGAGTTGCATTTACACCCTGAACCCCTGAGTACCCTCAAGCGCAAAAGCCCTCAGTACCCTAAACCCACTACAACCTAGATCAGTTAACCCTGAACTCCATAAAAAGACTTACCTAGAGCCTAATGTAGAAGCTTGACTTGGTACCGACATGTCCTAGATTCCTTGTACAATTGTGGAACAGGGTACCTCAAATGAACCTGAAGCGGATACTGGTGATAGTTTAGACCCTATAAAGCCCTGTAGATGTTAGTCTCAATGTGAGCTACTGTCAAACAATATTCACCTTGTAAAGGGACCCGTACCAGTGGACATAGGGGTCCCTCCTGTAGTTTAGTTTAGTCCCCAATATTGTCCTTAATCAGGAAGCCATGTCCATACAACTATGTAGGAAATATACCCTAAACCCTACAAACCCCTGTAAACCTCAGTCTCCATGGCATTTTTCATGTCCTTGTCCTTTGGAGCTACCCTCCACATAAACCCCAAAATACTACAATCCTTACTATGGGGACCCCAATTCCCAAACCCTAAACCCTGAACCCTAAACACTATATAGTAGTTTCCATATCATTTTCCATTATCCCAATATAGCCCCAGTATAACCTTAGGAACCCCCAACCCAAATTACCAACCTTTAGATCCTCTCTGGGGCAGAAATGACTTCAGTAGCTGACGATCAGGGTAAGGCTACTATGTATATATATATATATAAATACCCTTGCGGGAGAACAACAAAAGGCCGGGACCATGATGCAAGAAAAACGTGCCGCTTAAGAGATGTCAAGTAGGCCTTCCTGTGAAAAAGGCGAAAATGCAGAAAGAAATAGGGGGAGAAGATAAAAGCGATAACTCCAAGCCCCATGTCCATTACTGTAGCCAGGTAAGGAATTTCGACAGTAGCTCATTTGATTTTCCGTTATCCCCAAGCCTTAATCCCTAAACCCCAGACCCCCACTTGACACCGCCTGTATGACCCCTATGTGTCCCCTATACAAGCCGAATGTAATTAACCCCAATATCATCCCTCTATAGCCCCTGAACCCCAAACCCACCCCAACTGCCCCCGCATCCCTAGACCCGAAACCCTAGACCTTAAACCTAAAACCCTAAACCCCGAACCCTAGACCTTAAACCCTAAACCTCAAACCCTCAACCTCAAACCTTAAACCGCAGGCCGCGCCACGCGCGGCCCTGAGCCGACCCCAGGCCACGGAGGCCAGGGGCCGATTCCCGGGCGCAGGCAAGGCTGGGGGGATCTCGGTTAGCAAAGAAGTTAATATTGGGATAATATTGGGAATTTTGGGTTTAGGGTTTCGGGCGTTGGGTTTAGGGTTGAGGCATTAGGGGATTTGGCTTTAGGGTATAGGGGTTACGCAATGGAAAAAATGGAAATTACTACAGTACATTGGGGCGATATACGGACAATAGAAAAGAACATGGAAACTACTGTTTACGTAGGGTTTAGGGTGTAGGGGATTTTGTTAGGGTTCCTTTCAAGGGGGATATTGGGGGGTATATAGGGATAGTGGATAATGAAATGGAAAGTATTATAATAGGGTTCAGGATGTAGGGTTTGGGGATTTAGGTTTAGGGATTTAGGGTCTGGGGGTAAGGCGTTTAGGGTTTCGGACTTTAGGATATACGGTTTGGGGGTGTAGGGTTGAGGGGCTAATAGGGGTTATATGGGGAAAAGGGATTACATAGGGCACGGAATATTGGCCCAAGAAAATGGAACACTAAACGGAAAATAGGTATATAGAGGGATTATAGTGGTTACAAGGGGTTGTAGGCCACCCTAAACCCTAAACCCTAAACCGCGCCAGGCTTTGGGGGTTTAGGGCTTTTCGGGTGGCTGTGGTTTTTGTGTAGGGTTTAGGGTTTAGGGTTCAGGGATTTTGAGATTTTTTTTTGTTTTGCGAGGCCTAGGGTTGAGGCTCCCCGGTTTTTGTTGGGGTCTTACGGTTTTCCCTAAGGGTCCAAGGACCCAAATAATAGGGTTCCTTTGAAGGGGGGTTATAGGGGCATAGATAGGGATATACTGGGGCAAGATAGGTGTATTTAGGACCCAAATAATAAGGTCCTAGGGCCCAAATATTATATCATTAATAGTACTTGGACCCTAAAACTCTATTATTTGAGTCCTTGGATCCTTATATAGTCCCCTAATATCCCTACATATCCCCCCATAAACCCCTTTAAAGGGACCTATTACTTGGGGTCCTTGGACCCTTCGGGTTTGTACTGCATATCCCATGTTGGTTTACGGCCTGGGAATGACAGCATTTTGGAGGTGCTGAGGAGGCAATCAGGTGCTTACAGAAGGAGCTGTGTCCACGAGCTTGAGAAGATTTTTTTTCGAATTGGAGGACTGCTTTGTAGGCTTGTGAGACAAGTTTTAGATTTGAAAATCTGTGTCTCCATTCTGTACCTGCTCAGGCTGAGCTTTAAAAGAACAATAGGTACACTCGGAAATAGCAGTCATCATATACCCTAATTTCCATAGCCTGTTCTACTACGGGGACCCTCAATCCTTGCAAGCCTTGCACCCTCAATCCCTGAAGCCCCTCGTATAAGATCTCCTTCTATATCCCTGTATACTCCCCTATATACCCCTGGAAAGAGACCTCCTAACTTTTGAGCAACATTTTTCTGTTTTAAAGGCCTGCACAGTCACTTTGAACAGGGTTCGCTCTTGCACGGCTTAGTAGGGATTTTGGGGTGTTCAGACTTTTGAGAATTTGTGGCCTTTCATGGTTCTTAGATCCCTTTCGTTCAAGGGAAAATGTTTTTTTTCCGCAGGTGCCAAAGCACTTTTTCTTGCCAGATCTTCGTCTGTTCCCTTACGGAGTTGCGCGTCTACTTGGGGGAATGTAAGCTGTGCAACGCTGACCCGCTTCCTAGGAGCTGCCGTCAGCAGGACTTTTTCCAAATCCCCCCCAAGGATCCAACACGTCAATAATCGGATACTTCCCCAAACCCGTATGTAACATTAAGAAGTAGTATTAAATTCCCAAATACCCGTTTATTTTGTGCAAAACTCTTTTCGTGTGTTTCTAGGATTTGGGATGATGCTCATGGGTTGTGGGGCAGATGCTGTGTTCCAGTTTTGAGGATCCCCATATGAGCTCTAGTCTAGACTCCTTTGGTTCATATAGGGGACCATTATAGGGGTAATTAAGTCGCTATTAGGGGATGCCTAGTGCTAGGAATACCCAATAATCTTGTATCATGTGGCCCCCATTTACATCCTACCTTTCCTGTCTTTAGTGAACGGATTTCAATGGGAACCCCACACAGGGAACCTGAAGACTATAGTAGTAATATAGTAGTAATATAGTAGTAATATCGTAGAACCATAAGGGCCCTGGTGCCCATATTCCTACTACACTCTCGGGGTTCCCTGTCGTGGTGTTCCTGTTCAAGTCCCTTTATCTATGCTGGCCCTCACGGCGTGAAACTTCCATGTGCACCCAACCGGACTACGCAATCCTCAAACCCTCAAACCCTACATATCCCATTATAGTAGTTCTTATTTTCTTTTCCATCATCCCCATATACCCCCAATGTACACTCCCCCAAACTAACATGGAAACCCATATAGCCCCATTTTAGAAGGACTGTAGTATTTATAGGGCCCCTTTTGGGTTTCCATGTTAGTTTCCAGGAGTGTAACTCTAATATTACTCAATGGGTACCCTGGGCCCTTAACCGCTCATCCTTTGCGGCCAGGACCCTCGCAGGCACTCATGAAGATGTGACACATCTTCCTGGAGAACCACTGCCAGGCCGCAGCTATGTTTATCGGGTGGCTAAATGAGGGGTTTAGGGTTGAGGGTTTAGAGTTTAGAGTTTAGGGTTAGGTCGAACAGACACCCTGGCCCCCTCAAAAATAAGATAGCCATGCTAATAACTTGCAAGTATGTTGCAGCAACCATGCGTTCAGCATGTGCACCTTTGTTAGGTTTAATCGGTTTAGCTGAGCCTTGCTCAATTCCCGCTGCCATTGCTAGACTTCTCTAATCTCTTGCCCTAAAATCATGCACTCCCCACAAAACTTGTACTACAGCAACTACTGCATCTAGTCTAAAACCCGCATGCCCATATGTTGTCTGCATGAACGCTAAACTCTAAACCCTACACCTCTCTCTCTCTCTCTCCCTCTTTATCTCTTTATCTCTCTCTTTGTGTCCCTCCTTTGCCCCTCCCTCCCTCTCGCTCGCTGGTTCTTTCTCTGCGCTCTCTCTCTCTCTCTCTCTCTCTCTCTCTCTCTGTCTGCTTGAATGCTTCAATAAATACACACATACGTGACTACATCATTTCTATCTTTATACACATGCGCATGCGATCCTTCTACACGCTTGTGTGCGCGACATTTATTGTTAGCCTACCTTGCTCAGCTTGCAGCTGCTTCTTCATGGGGAGTGAGGTGGTAAGTGGATCCCATTCATGATCTTCCCCTATGCGTACTTAACTCTCTTACATACTCCTAGTCTACAGTACCTAGATTCCCCCCCGCTTCCTCTGAAGCCCCTAAACCCTCAACCCCTAAACCCCAAACCCCAAGTCTCCCAGGTGCGGAGTGCGAAGTTCCCGAAGAGGATGTGCGCTCCCCGCAGCGTAATCGACTGAGCGCCAGGCCCTGAGATGTCAGCTGGGCTTAGGGCCCAAACCCTAAACCCTAGACCCTAAACCCTAGACCCTAAACCCTGAACCCTACATAGTAGTTTCCATTTTAGTTTCCATTCTCTCAATAGAACCCCAGTATGACCTGTTTAGGGTTTACGATTTAGGAAAGGTTTTGGGGACCCTAAACCCTAAACCCTAAACCCTTAAGATATATTCCCCAACCCAGAAACTCCGAAGTCCAACTGCAAAACGGCCGCGTCCAAGGGCTTCAGATACAAAAAAAGTATTTCTGGGAGAATGGAAAAGAAAGGGGAAACCCTAGGTCAAATTAAAGGGATACATAGGGGTTATATTGGGGTTATATCGGGATAATGGACAAGAAAACGGAAACTACAATTTAGGGTTTAGGGTTTGGGGTTATATAAAGATTATTTTGGGATAATGGAAAAGAAAAAATAATACAATGGTGGATTACACTAAGGCTCAATGATTTGGCAACCTACTTGGAGGGTCCGGGAGACTCAGTGAGTAGGCTTATAATTATGATAGGGAGCAATGGGTTTACTATTTAGTTCACATCGCTTACTAGCATAGTTAGCAAGTCCTCCTACACCTCCCAGTAGCCCTTCAACGCAAGATCTTGGAAATCCAGCCCCTCTCTGAAGGACGTTTGCTGGGTTGCTGTTAAGGGACGTAGATTGAATTACCATAATATGGGTATATAGTAAATGATAGGGTTCCTTATTAGAGTAATTGAATTCTAAGTTCCTTAGCAGCAACCCAGTTTAGGCACCCTTCATTGCAGCCTCCCATCCTCCATCCTAAACACTGAATCCCAATGGCCAAGCCCTAAACCTCCCTTTAACACCTAAACCGAGAAATCCCTAAATTGGGGGGCGGGGGCGGTTTTGGGTTTAGGGTTTAGAGCCCTTTTTGACAGTCCCTATAGGAAGGATCCTGCTAAATTGGGGTGTCTACATTGGGGCCCCCTGTTCTGGCAATCCCGAGATCCCTAAATCACTAAATGAGCAGCCAGGATTGCTACACACCCGGATACAGCCCTAACATCCTTGTATACATTACGCAGTGCAGGGTTTTAGGGTTTAGGATTCTTATCTGCAATGACCGTATAATGATCATATAAGAAGGCCCTAATATCATCACCACTATGCCTTAAAGTCGCTATTCCTGGGTGGAGGGTCCTCCTGATATATACCCCTATATACTCCTATACACCCCTGTATGCCCTTGTATTTTCCTGTATTCCTATAGGCCCCTATATACCCCTTGTGTATGTAAGCTGGCAATCAGGAGTGCTATATCTCCTGAAACCTAAACCCTAAGATATGTACACTCCCGGAAACTAACATGGAAACCCAAAAAGGGCCCTAGAAAGACCACAGTCCTTCCTAAAAGGGTACTATATGAGTTTCCATGCTAGTTTGGGGGAGTGTAAGTCGGCAATCAGGAGTGGTATAGCACCAACGGTTATACGCTGCCGGGCAGGCCTCGGACCGCTGCAATCGTGGGCCTTGGGAAAGTTCGGGGAACTATATGAGCTATCCACTATGGGCTATTAGACCCTAAAATTCCCCATTAGGACCCCATCAAGGCTAGATTAAGGTACCCTTAAGGTCTAATAGCCCATAATGAATAGTCTAAACTCTTAGTATCCCCCTTAGTAACCCCTATAGAAGTCCCCTGTATAATCCCCTGTATAACCCCCTTTAAGGAGTTTAGACCATAGCTCATATGAGCTACTGTCAATATCCGCCTTGTTAACGGGCCCTCCACAGCAAGCAGCAGCACATGAGCTACAGTCGATATTCAGCTTACAGAGAGGGTCCATGTACCCAATAATTAGGTACTTGGGATATGGGCAATAGTAATTACAGTACAGGTTTTGGGTAAGTATGGGGGGTTATTAAGGGACCCCTTAAGGGTTTGGAGTTTCGGGCTTAGGGTTCAGGATGTTAAGCTAATTGAGGGGCCCTTAACAGTGGACATTGGGGGTTCTCTTGTAGTTGTGTCTAGTAGGGGTTTCACTTGTATAGTCCCTAATATAGTCCCTTATGAGGAACCCATGTCAGTTAAACTATGTAGGCAATATTGGCCGTAGCTCATAGAGCAGGTTAAAAGAGGTTGCTATGGGTCTGTAAGAGGGATCTAGGGCTTATATCCTGCCGAGGGGCTGAGAAGCATTGCTAGGGTTTAGGGTGTAGAGTGGTTTAGGGTTGAGGGTTTTGAGTTAAAGGTTTGGAGTTTAAAGTTTACACTTTACGCGTCGGGGGGTTGGGGGGTCGGGAGTTTGGGACGTTTGTTTTTTTGGTGTGTGGGTTGGTTCAATGATGGACACTAGACCGATCTCCACATTGGAAAGAGTGCTCTCGAAGAAAGAATATTCACGCGTGGCTCAAAAGCTGTAGAATACTCGGGCTGCATGATAGCCTTTACACCCATGCTGTATGCGCCTGATAAGCGGCGCAAAGCCCCAGCCCTGGCCCAGTGTTTGCAGCACCGATATTCCCGTTTGAGAAGTTTGTGTAGTAGCCCCTAGCAAAGTGCGTGCTTACTAGTCAGATGCCATAGCAACCCATTCCAAGTCTTTACGTTCCTACATTAACCCGTCCGAACCAGCCTAAACACAACCGACGCAAGCACCCAATATCAAACCCTAAGGGTCCAAGTACCCAATAATCATATACTTACCCAAAACCTGTACTATAGCTACTATTACCCAAATCCCAAGTACCCAATTATCGAGTACTTGGACCCTCTGGGAAAGGCGTCCTAGAAGAGCCCTTTCATTTCGGGAAGGTAGTTATCAACCAGGACCCTCCTTGTACCCTTGATTAGGGGTATATGGTCCCTAATAGTAGGCACTTAGGCCCTAATAGAGGGTAGGAGGAGGGTCTAGGAAGTTCCTTAAGGCGAAGCCCTCCAAGGTCGTACCCCTGGAAGGTTTCCCTAACATGGCCCCCAAATCCTAAACCCTAAAACCCTAAACCCTAAACCCTAAACTCAAATTCTTGCACACAGCGGGTCCCCTAAAGTTCCTTTAAGCGATCCTTACGCCCAGAGGTAAGACCCTAGGTGGACAGCCCTGAAACCCTAAACCCTGAAACCCTAAACCCTGAAACCCTTCGAGATTAATTCCTCGACTTTGCAGGCCACTGTCGGCACGCTCGAGGCCTTCTTCGGCCTCGCGGAAACCGTTCGGAGCCAAAAACAGACTTCGGGGGTTCCATAAATATGGTTTAGGGTTCCATAAATAGGCCCCAATGTAGACGCCAACATGTTATACTATTCCTTGGCTAGAAGGCCTCCCCAAAACATGATTGCCCAGTTTAGGAAACCCCAAAGCTTGTGGGGGCTATGGCTTAGGATCCGAAAAAGGGGTCGATCATGCTCACGCCCCTCAAGTAGGCCTTCAGACGCCTTCTAGTTCTTATGGTCCTTAAACCTAAACCCCTAAACCCTAACCCTAAGGGTCCAAGTACCTAATAATCATATACTTACCCGAAACCTTTACTATAACTACTATTGCCCGAATTGCAAGTACCTACTTATTGGGTGCATGGACCCTCTGGGTAAACCCCTAAACCCTAAGCCCTAATCCCTAGTGCAGTGAGCATTGTCAAGTTTAGCTGGGCTTTGAAGGGAATTCTATAGGCTTCCTTATGCCCCATGCGGGCCTTCGGGTTTATAGTCCCCCTTAAGTAGATAGACTATGGGGTATATGGGGATCTTATTATAAGATACCCAGAGCCATATTCTATCTACTTAAGGGGGGCTCTAGGGTTTAGGCAACTAGCCCTAAGGGTCCAAATGCCCCAATATTGGGGCTTCAGGTGCCCTAAAGCCCCATTATTTGGGTAACTGGACCCTTGAGGTAGGGGTGTATACAACGTTTTGCAGCATCATTTATGAGGTTTTTGTGCGCAGTTTTTGCTGCCTGTACAACGTTTTGCAGCATAATTTATCAGGTTTTTGTGCGCAGTGTTTGCTGCCTGTGCTTTTGATGCGCACAGTTGCCTGCGCTAATTACCCAAACGGCCATTTATCTAGACTACTGTCCTTCCGCATCCCCCTCCCATCTTGGTTGAAATTTTACTATATGTAAAACCTAAACGCATAACATCGCATAACCAGACACCCAGTTCAGAAACACTATTCGTATTATGATTACATAGAACGAATACTAACAGAGGGAACATTCATGATAGTAAGAATGATAGGGGACTATAGGAGACTATGAGTCAGAATCCCTAGTAGGGGCTTTTAGCCCTAGGGTCCTTGTTTGCCCATTTCACCCTTAACCCTAAACTTTCTAAAGCCTTACAAGCCGAATTCAGGGCCTGCAGTTAGGATCCAGGAGCCCCAGCAGTCAGCAAACCTTGCACCCTAGACCCCAAACCACATATTACTGCATATTCCTTGCAGAGCATGAGGTGCTGCACGCCCTAGGCCATTACAAGGCGGCTTAGGATTCATGACTTGGGTTTGGGCTTGGGATTGTTTAAGGTTGTTGGTTGTTTTGGGTGTGGTTCCAGGGCTTTGGTGTTTGAAGGTTTGGAGGGCAGGGTTCAGTGGTGAGGTGTATGGTCATTATGAGTAAATTCCTCCCTGATGAGACACACCCTACTTATAGTAAGTATCGCCGATCGATACCTGTGGAGACACACCCACCTTATAGATCGGTGCCTGTGAAGCTGTGTACATATGCAAAGAGACACACATATAAATATACATATACATATACATGTGCATATACATATACGTATACGTATACGCTCAAGCGACTGAGGAATAGGGGGGTGCGCTTTGTTCGTAGGAGGCAATGATGTAGAATCCTTTCGTCTTTATCATATGAGAGGTGCTATAGCCCTGCAGGACCCCAGGCATGTTCTGTGGCGCCGACCATGTACCGGGTATTGTGTGGCGGTCAGGCAACCTTACAGCAGAAGCCAGCTATCTAAAGCACACCTCTTCTGAATGAAGCTGGGTTGCTGTTAAGGAACTTAAATTAAGTTACCAGAATGGGTATATATAGTAAATACTAGGGTTTCCCAATATAGTAACTTCTTTTAAGTTCCTTAACAGCAACCCAGGAAGTTGGACAGGTGATGTTAGAATCTTAAAAGGTGGACCGGCCTCCTCCTACAACAGCACTATTGAAGAGAGAAGAGTGGCAGCATTATGCATCTAGCCTCCATGTTCAAGCTCTTGTGGCCGATGCTTGTACTCTATACACATATACATATGACACATTTTTTAAGGCCAACACATTCAGCTCTGCACCGGAATCCTTCCACCGTATCTGTCATCCTCACCACCCACACTTACACTTTGCTGTAGGTCTTGGGGCTTACAGGTAATTTGACTGGGCCTCATTCCTTCATTCCAAGCTTGCCACTGATTTCTCGAGCAGCTGAGGTGGATACCTCCTGGTATACCACAGGCCGCTTCTTCGTAGAACGCGTCGTTGTCTTAACGCAACATCTAAGTAGTGGAGCAGGTTTTAGTCAAACTCTGCTGGGTCGGTCCGTTTTCCAACGTAGGCGCTGCAGAATCCTGAGTAGCGCTGCCGACATTACACTTTCTGAAGTAGCAGCCCACACTTGTGTTAGGGGTGGGGGTGACGATTTTGATGTTGAGGGTGGCAGGTGCTGTATACAAGTGGGAAGCGATTGCTTACTGCAAGACTTACTGCACTATTCAACTAGCCCTAAGGGTCCAGGTACCCAATAATCATATACTTACCCAAAACCTGTATTACAATTACTATTACCCAAAACCCAAGTACCAAATTCTTGGGTACTTGGACCCTAAACCCTAATCCCTAATCCCTAAACCCTAAACCCTATATACCCCCATATACCGCCCTTTAACGGGACCTAATTATTGGGTACATGGACCCTCTGGGCAGTGAAGCTTGCAGTCGACAGAACGGTGGTTCTCCACCGATACCATATGAGTAGCATTTTATTTGGGAATGCTATGGTACCCATTTTCGAGCAAGATTCTATCCTCTTTTGGGGGTATAGTATTTTATATAAGGAGTATAAACTTACTGGGTTTAACCACCAAAAAAACGCTACTCATATGGGTAGTTCACAGAATGAGGGGCCCCTTTTGCTTATAGATTATATTGCGGGACCTAATATTTAGGGATACCAAAATGGGACCCTATTGTTGGAACTACGCATATTTCAGGGCTCACGTTCAGCAGATTTTTCCCTTAGGACCTCACAGGCCTCAATGGCTACTTAGTGTTTAGGTTTTGGGGCATGGTTCATCCTAAACATGAAGCTTCTAAGCGCAACCCAGGCTCCAGGCTGAGAAAAAATCAACGCCATTTCTGATGTCAGTCCTGTGCTGGTGCAGTACAGTCTGGATGATTCCTCAATACATCAGGATATTTCGTTTGATGTGAAAACGGAGTGTGGAACATGAAGTTACATTTGTATCCCAATGGTCAAATTGGAAATATGATTCGTAGTAGTATCCCAATGGGAAAAATGAAAATAAGGTGTTTAATGGTATCCCATGAGGAGCCACTAGCTAGTTACGAAGATAGATCCTCTACACCCTAAACCACAAACCCTATATCCTAAACCCCAAACCCTAAACCCTAAATCCTAAACCCTAAACCCTAAATCCAAATCGCATCCTCTGCGAATCTGAAGCCGCTCCTTTGGACCACTATCCCCGGCCAGAGTATTTGACAGGGATCAGGGTCTGGGTAGGCCCCTGGGATATTTAATATTTTCCTTAATGGCGTTAATAAGGGACCCTATCTACTAATATGTTTCAAAGGGTTTTAGGGACAAACCCAGGGGTTTAGATATGAAGATTTAGGGTTTGCATTGTTTCAGAACCGTGTGCGCTGCGTGTGATTCCCTCTAGCAACTCCGGTACAATCATGATGAAGGTCAACCCTAAACCCTGTGCCCTAAACCCTAACCTCAACCCTGTCAAATCGCGATTGAAGGATGCCATAAGCCGCTGAAGCCCTTAGAAAGGTCGCTATAACGCTTTGCTAACTACCCAAAAACATGGTAGTTTACCTGAGTACAGTATAATCCTTAATAATGGGACGCCGAATAGGCACCCCTAACATTCGGAAGCTCCCACATATGTTTTCCGATTCAACCATCGCCGCTACCTCTCTTGGCTCTGCAGCATCATCTAGCCTTGAACCCACCCTCAGCCCTAAACCCTAAACGTTTTCTTCGCGTAAGTTGCCAGTTCTGAGGACAGCAGCATGTTGCTATCCTGGGTTGCTGTTACGAAGCTTACATGGAAGTTGCCATGACATTGAATGCGGTTGTTGATAATGGGTTTTCTTAGTATTTGAACTTCAAGTAAGTTCCTCAACAGCAACCCAGTCAAGTGCGTCCGAATTCAGCCTGCCTGCCTGCATCAACTCCAGGCGCCTTGTCAAAGCTAACATGTGTTCAGTCTCCCTTTGTTGCCGACACCGTTTGGAAGCAGTAGCCGGACCTCTAAGCGCAAGTATTTGCCCTGACGGAACCCAGCACCGATTTCAAGAGTTCCGGCCCTCGAACCCGGCCTGTAGCTACTTTACAGGTCCGCCTTCCTTACTGTAGTACAGAACCACTGTCTAAGTGGGCCCTCAACGTTTGCTCGCGCCCTGACTGGACCTGAACTACGATCCATTAGTGGAAACTTGAAGCTGCACCTAAATCACCCTGAAATCCAGGACTGGATATCCCAGGCCGTAACGGACGAACCTCTTTCTAAGCAACCCCCCGCCCCCCAAAAAAAGGCCGTCTTCCTACACCCCAGCTCCTGCGCCCTGTGTCCCTAAACCCTACAACCTCCTAAGCCTCCAGCCCCAGCCCCTTAGACCCTATAGTCCCCGTTAAGTAGATAGAATATGGGGTATATGGGGATCTTATTATAATATACCCCAAAACCATATTCTATCTACTTAAGGGGGCCTGAAAAAAACCCTGTGCTTGCCGCGCCGCA
>CAJNIZ010045999.1:1935-42112 GCA_905231905.1 Symbiodinium pilosum
TTTTAACGCACATACCCATATATGTTAATATGTATCTCTCTTTCCCTCCCCCCTTTAACCCCTATACACCCCGCTAGCCTGGCCCATGACATAGCATAACAAGAGCTTCCGCAAGATCCTCCTAGGATCGAAGCTGGCCGAGAGGCCTAGTAGGTCCTTAGGTCAACACCCCGAAGGCTCCATGTAGGTACTATTTATGGGGTTATACTGGAAAATAAAATGGAAACTGCTATAACATGATAGGGTATATATAGGGGCTCTATAGGGATAATGCTTCCTATTTATGAGGTTTGGGGCCCAATGTAGGTATTACTTATACACTTAAAGCCCCAGGGTACCTCTGCTCTGGAGCTCCAAAATATAGAGGACGAATGTCTTCGAATATGGGAGGCGTGTGAATACTAAGCCCTAAACCCTAAACCATAAACCTTAACCCGCCGTCCCTTGTCCGAAGAGGTTCTTTGCCGTGATCGTCATCCTCCTCGCTATGGGCGTCTTCTCTTCTTTCGTAGGGTCCATCAGCATCCGGATTTGCAATTGGCAATGTAGGCATTTATGCGGTTGATGCGTTCTTCTTGCATCGCTTTGAGCTCTCTGTGATGATACCTAAGATGGGGTCTTGGCTACCCCAACCCAAAATGATGACTACAGGGGCTTGCGTTGGCAAAAGCCTTTTGATCTGAGCTCTGTAAATGCCCTACATATGCACCAACCCAAAGGGTCCAAGTACCCAATGGTTAGGTACTTGGGTTTTGGGTTATGGTAGCTATAGTACAGGTTTTGGGTAAGTATATGATTGTCAAGTACTTGGACCCTTATGGCAATATAACCCCAAAAAGAGATGGTGTGGGTTTACCGAAGCCATGTTGCTTCCTCCGAAGCTGGGAAAGGTTTTGGGGTTTAGGCGCCCAGTTCTTTCGAAGACAAATTTGTTGAAGACATTTTTCAAGGAGACTATGTGCCTCTAAGGTTTAAGCCCTGAACCCTAAACGCTATATACATTGGCCGCTGGCCCCAAAGATCCCAAGGGCCTGTACAAGAATTTCTCTTCGTGGGTTAACCCTCACTCCTAAACCGCGGGTTGCCCTACTAGCACCTCCTATACTCCACCCCCCCCCAGATTCCTTACCAATTAAATCAATCCTCACTTTCCTTAAGTAAAAAAATGAGGGGGAACCTTGGGGGTGTGGGGGGGGTAGTATAGGCATGGGGTAGTGGAGGAAACCATGAGTCTGCTAAAGTTGAGGGTTTGGGGTATTTCAGGGTTTAGGGTCTATCTGCCCCCTTGGGTCACAGCCTGGTACGTTCGGAATGCACCATGCTTTAAGGCACCTTCATCTACGGGCCCTGAGCAACTCCCGAAGGATCAAAGCACTCAAACCATTGATTTCTGGGCAGGATGCGGTACCTGGAACCCAAATGTTGCAGAACCTTCAGGCCTCAGAAAACTGCTGACATTGATAACGAGGGGGATCCTTCGACATGCAGTATGACCGTGGACCAGCGCATACTGTAGCTTTATCCCCTCCACCCCCGCAACCACTAAGCCCTAATTACTAAAGTATAGGTTTTGTGGGCATACCCCAAGCAAAGGATCCCCTCTCTGAACCGTAGTCTACGGTGCGGCTTGATGTCGAAGGCTACAGTCGGAGGCATGTGATTCGGGGTCAAGACCTGGTGACTCCACACGGTTTAGGGTTCAGGGTATTTAGTGTTTGGGGTTTAGGGTTTAGGGCCATGGTTTAGCCATGGGGGTCCAGTTACATATAGATTCGGTCACTGTTGCTTAGCCCCTGCATGAAACTCCAGAACCTACAAACCCAGAAAGCAGGAACCCGCCATACAGGTTCGGTAACTGGGCCTCTAGAGTATTTATACACATCTCCACCAGCCTTACATTGAGGATTCTCGCGCTCTGATGGTAATATACTGGGAAATGTTTTACTATGTTTGATTCAAGGGGAGATCATGAAATGCTGAATCCTTCAATCAGCGCCCATGGCACCGAATTCAGGTCTGTACAGCTGTAGGCCTGCCTTCCCTTGGCATGAAACACCTAAAGCCCAGCTCCGCCGAATATTAAAATCCGCATTAAAATCCGCCCACGCTCCCGGATCCCAACACTACGACAACCGGAGTATTTGACATTAGGGGGACGGGGGCTTCAATATTTTATTATAAGAGCAGGGGGAAGTGATTAGTATACATGCCACTCCTCCCCCCACCCTCCCCCCAAACTATTTTGGCTACAAATGGGAACACGTAGTACGACGAGGTTGTGGGGCGGGTAGTTTCACGTACAAGGGGGAGTTTGCATGCCGAGAGTTGTAGGTTGTCTTCATGTTGGTGTCCAATGTCTTAAGACACAAAACTCGCAAACCTGCATTGGAACATCGGTGCCCTGATATGGTTCAGGCGTTTTTTGAGATGGCACGACAGCTTTTGGGCAGCTTAGCATGTCATCAGCGTGGGGGAGATGGTCAGCATCAGGGGCCGAACACATAGCATGACGTGTTTATGGTTGGTTGTCACATGGAGTAGTATGCAGTCCTAGGGGGAGGGTAGCTCCCTCCAGGACATACCCAAAGACTTCTTCATATCCAATTTATCCACGTCTTCCCATACCCATTCGTGCTGCTATTAGTATTCCCGTAGTATGCCTCTTCCTATCAGTACTTCTTTTATTACCCTAAGGGTCCAAGGACCCAAATAATAGGGTTTTAGGGCCCAGATACTATAATATTAATGGTATTTGGGCCCTGAAACCCTATTATTTGGGTCCTTGGACCCTTAGGGTTATTGCTGTTGCACGTACCGCCTTCGAGGCAACACTGTGAACAACATCCGGGCAGCCCGTGTGGAGCAGCAGCGAAAGTCGAATAAGATGCTCCAGTTCTTCATCGAGAGGCCTGAAGCCTGACCGATGTGGCTATTTCTGAAAATTCGAGGTACATAGACCCTCTCCCTCCCTCCCTCCCTTCTTTCTGTTTCTCTATCTCTCTCTCTCTCTCTCTCTCTCTCTCCAGTCTCCACTCTCTGCATCTCCCCTCTCTTTCTCCCTCTCGTCTCGCCCTCTCTCTCTCTCTTTCTCTCGTGCTCTCGCTCTCCATCTCTTTCTCCCTCTCGCTCCGTCTCGCTCTCCCTCTCTCCCTCTCTCCCGCTGTCGCCCTGGTGCTCGCTCGCTCGCCATCCAAGCCGTTGAAATGATCTTCAACAAAGGGACCCTTCACAAAGGACCCAGACTTGCAAGAAGTTCTTACGTCCTGGACATGTGCTGATGGCGCAAACCGTGACCCCTAAACCGCATGCCCCAAAGCCTGAACCGTTTAAGCCCCAAGCCAGTACCCCAAGACCTCACGTCCGGACATACAAAACCCCGACGGCCCCAACAAGAGTGGGGCCTCTGCAGGTACAGTACTGGGGTTTCAGTGGGGCTAAGTACGTAAGTTAATAATGAGGAAAACTGGGGTTACTATATGGGCTATAGGGGTAACGGTCTACCTACTAAGCCCCCCTGACCCTCCAAGTAGAAGCGTGACTGACGACCATCATCATTTCCATAAAATCATTATATGGCCATAATGTGATATAGCCCAAAACCTTTTCTTGACTGAGCAGGCCCCTACATTATGGGGCTTTGGGTTTGGGGTGCAAGGTTTCGGGCTAGAGGAACCTGATTAGTGTTTGGAGTGTAGGGTTCCGGGACCCTCATCACCAAACCCTGAACTTTGGGGCCTGCCGGGTAGAAATGCGTCTGATGTTAGGATGTTTGGGCTCTGTTAGTACACCCCCCAGATTGTATAAGGAAGACTCTGCAACCGAACCTTAGAAAATCTACTTGGAAGGTCACAAAAACACCCAAGAAGTAGGGTAATTCTGGGATTGCTGAATTTCTTAGGTGTTCTACTATCCTTGCTATCTCTGTCTGACCCTCCAAGTAGGGGTTCTGCAACTGGGGCAAGAGCTGTCTCTGAGGGATAGGAGTATGGCTAGGGAAGAAGATCAAGAGGAGGAAGTTCATGATTGTCATCCTTTATTGGTATTGCAGGCCCCAAAACACTGGGTTATCATTATTGGGTTAGTTCCAAAATTCAAGCTCCGCAATAGTTATCAGGTTAACCCGGTTGCGCCGCAAAGTTTTATTGTTGTCGCCCGCATTATAAGAGTACTCCAATCTCAGGCATCAGGCGTCATAAATCAGCCGCAAATAAGCGTTTCGCAGAAGAATCCTTCTTGGAGGGCCAGCGGGTTATTAGGTAGGTGCGTCATGGGGATAATCTTGGGGATGCTGGTCGCATGGTCCGGCTTATAGGGGTCATCATAAGGATACTGTCTAAGTCCCCCTGACCCTCCAAGTATATTATCTTCAAGAGGCGCCACAGTCCCTTGTAATGTTGGATCCTGATTAGTGTGGGCGGGCCCCCGCACCAAACAAAAAGGGGGGGGCATCTATATTAACAAGGCCTCGAAACGAATTGAGGTTTTGGGGGTCCTCTGACTCCTATGAACATCAAGAAGGGAAGATAGAGCCTACGGCTTCTACTGAATTCCCAACGACTTGCTCAGTTTAGCTGTGAAGGGAACAGGAATGACAGGGTCCTCGGCAATAGAGCTCGGCCTTTCTGTCAGAAGGCCTGGCCTTGAAAGCCTCGTAGAATCAACTACAAGCTGAGTAGAATCAATCAAAATCTACTCCAAATCAAGTAGAAGCAATTAGAAGTCGAATTAACAGCAATGAAAAAAATCGTATGGCCTCATCATTCGCCCAGCAAAAACCTTCATATAATTTCCCCTATCATGTATACAATTGAGGATCAGGGGGTCTGCCAGACTACACGCTTTGGAATTTGATTGCTTAGCCTGTTTGGGTAAGCGGTGTGATAGGAAATCGATGGGTTTTTGTAGCATCAGACTCCAGATTCCATAATTAATTGAGCTTGGCCTTGTTTGCTTAAAGGCCTGGGCTGTAAAACCAAACCCTAGGGGTCCAAGGACCCAAATTGTTGGGTTTTAGGACCCAAATATTATCATATCAATGGTATTTGGGCCCTAAAACCTTGTTATTTGCATCCTTGGACCCTTATATAGTCCCCATATATCCCTATATAGTCCACCTATAACCCCTTTAAAGGGACCCTATCATTTGGGTCCTTGGACCTGTAGGGTACGTACTCAATAGCATCCTGGCCTCATCAAAGCTTGGGTTTAGGGTTTAGGGTTTAGGGTTTAGGGCAAACTTTCTAGGTGCCCCAGTAGTACCCTGTTCAGTGTATTGGGGTAATATTAGGATAATGGAAAAGAAAATGGAATTTTCTATCATGGGGTTATATAGGGTTTAGGCTTTAGGGCCCCAGTAGTACATGTTTTCCCTTTTTATTTGGAGGTCTCCTTATTTAAGCTTAATATTAGGAAAAAGGGTACACGTATTTTTAAGGGGGTACTGGGGAACCTAGCTTTGCCTTGTGGGCACATTCTCCTCACATTGAATAGGGAGTCCACAAAAAGTTTCTGCAAGCTTTACTTTATTGCACCCCCGCGCTAGTCTGGATTCAACATTAATACCCCGTGAGATACTTTTCGGGACCCACTACTTGGACACAGTCTCAAGAGTGTGGTTCTTAGGGTTGCGCAGCGTCCCTGCACCCTAGCCCTCAGGATAGTCCTAGCTGAAGCCTTATTACAATGCCCCAAGACTGCGGTGCCGGGTAAAGCCTCAAACATAGATTAGGGTTCAGGGTTTAGGGTTACCTCAACCCGTAGACCCTCAACCCTCAACCCATCTATAGTCACCCTTAGGTAGACAGAATCTGGCTGCGGATATATCCTAATAAGATCCCCATATACCCCATATTCTATCTAGCTTAAGGGGGACCACAGATGTGTGCGTGCAGGAATTTGTCCGTCGACTTGTACGGGAAGATCCATGAGGTAGCAAGCTGGGCATGACTGCAGACCAATGTAGCAAGTGCTTTGGTCCAGGGTATATTGGACAATAACATGGAAACTACTCTAGGGTTTAGGCTTTACGGTTGGGAGTTCAGGGTAGAAAGTTGTGGGTTTGAAGTTTAGGCGTGTGGGTCAGGGTTCAGTTTAGGGTTAAGGGTTGGGCTGTGGGCCCTGTAGGGCTTCCCGGAGGGCTGAGGCAGGGTCTCGCATGTACGAGTTGAGACCCACTTCAAGGGTGTGCCCCTTCGTTGCTAAATTCGCTACTTAACATTCCACAAGTCTGCTTACTTTCATCGGATCTACTTGATCTGTTTGCGCATTACAACAAAATTGAAGAGTACCTTTACCATGTCCTCATCCGAAAAGTATCAAAACGCCGCGGTCCCGATCCCGCCTCGAACCTTTAATCATAGACCAAAATTCAACCGAATCCCAAAAAAACTTAGCCCTGCACACATCCCTATAGTCCCTATACCTTCATCCCTAAACCCTAAGCCCTAAACCCTAAACCCTCACCTCATCCCCCAAGGGAAGGCTCCAAACTTTCCCGGATGCTGAACATAAGCTCCCTACATGAGCAGACAACCAGGACCCTCCTTGTACCCTTAATTGGGGATATATGGTCCCTAATACTAGGTACTTAGGCCCTAATAGAGGGTAGGAGGAGGGTCTAGGAATAGAGTTTGTATGAGCTATACTTGGAGGTTCATGGAACTTCGTATCTACTTAAATCTGGGGTTATAACCCTACTTATTCGGGTAGACCCCATAAAGCCCTTTCAGTGGATTATAAGTAGGGTTATAAGCCCAGTTATATGTAGCTACTAAATCCCATGAACCACCCAGTAGTCTAAACGCTTTACACGGGGTTATATAGGGTTTAGGGGCCAAACTCCTCAAAGGTTGTTATTTATATATATATATATGTATAGGGGTGGTATTCAGGGTTAGTTTGGGGGAAACTAACAGTTCAGGCAATGCTTTATACGGGACTCATATAAGGATCCTACACGGTTCATATAGGGTCTTACATGTGGTTTGTATAGGGTGTACAAAGGGATCATGTGGGGTTCATACAGTTTTTCGAATGTTTCATTTGTAAAGGGGATACCGTAGGGCTCATATGGGGATCATAATTTGCAGGCTCCCGGTGAAAGGAACCAACCGGCAGAGTTCAGGCACCCAAATAAGGTTTAGGCTTAAGGATCCGAACCCTAAGGCTCCATGTAGGTACCATTTTTAGGCTTTCGGGCCAAATGTAGGTACAGCTTATAGATTTGGAGCCCCAGGGAGAAACACCACATTGTCTGTGGGAGGTCATTCGAACGGAGGGCGAAACAGAGGTCCGATTGCAGGCGGCTTGCCTTTTTGGTCCGGGGTTTCACGTTGGACTGCGCAGGGATTTGCACGTTCGCAGGCTTCTGGGATCCTTATATACCTACTATATACCCTCTATGTACCCTTTAGGGTCCCTAGAATCCGCCTAAAAGGCTTAAGGGCCCATATCAGGGCCCCATACTTCTAACCTTACATAAAGCTAACCAACCATGATGTTTTCTTATATGTGTGGGGTGTTGAGGTAAACCCTGCGCCTCAACATGAAACCTTTGACCCTAGTCCCTCTAGCCTAAATTTTCGCCATCGCAGCATACAGCCCATTGATAGGGGAGTTTCTCCACATGAGGGATCCTTCCGTCATTGTTTATCCCAAGACTAAAGCCCTAAACCCTAAACCCTTAGTGATTCTGAGATGGCTCTGACGTCTGAGGTTTGAAGTATGGGTACCCCTAGGGCTTGGGGGATGGGGGGGGGGGGGGGTGTAGCATAACTGTGTATGTGCTTTTGTTTAAGGCTTCCGTAGGGGCTATTCTGAAGAACAGGTTTAGCAGCTTGGAGGTTCGCTTGGAGGGTCAGGGTGGCTTAGAAGGGAAACTTTCAAGCCCTAAAAACCATATAGTAGCCTCAGTATCGGCATAGTTGCTTAGCCTCCCTGCCCCTTCCATATTGAACTCTTGCTGTTCAAAAGCTCTGGAGCATATTCATAGATAGCCAATCTGCGATATCTCGTTTAGGCTCTAGGGTTCGGGGTTCAGGCTTTAGGGTTGGGGGCTTAGGATGCAAAGGGAGTAGGTAACCCAGTACTCTCAAAGACTCCCTGATCCTCGTACTTTCCCTAAGGCTCCCCAGTGCCTAAGCTCCCGTGAACCTACACGCCTTGAGGACGGGTAAGAAGTGCAAAAGCCTTGGCCTAAACCCTAAACCCTAAGCACTACCGCCGTAAACCTGAAGTTGGGAGGAGGAAATGAATCGTAGATCCTGCAAGCCTGCATCGTACTTAAAGCCCAGAGGCCCTAGCCCCTAAATCCAGAGCCCTGAAACCCTAAACCCTGACTTCTATGTATGGCCCCCATCGCCCCCTTGTGGCAACCCTGAACCCTAAAACTGCCCTGCAGCCCAAACTGAGGAGAAAGAGGTGAGCTTACTGCAGCGAATTCCAGCATCTTGGCTTCAACACAAGCATTCTTTTGCTTTGAAGGAGATGAGCGATGTTTCAGTGAAGGGCTCAAAAGGATTTACGGGGAGATCTTGCGTGTTTGAAGTAGGTTTGCCAGAGCCCTAACCCTTACTCTCATGGCATCGTTGTCCTCATTTACATGCACAGACAAGCGCGCCCCCTCTCTTCGTTCCCAAAGCTCCACTTACTCGTAGCATGCCCAGTAACAAATGCGTTTGAATTATTAAGCAATAGACAAAAATATAGCTTGGAATGACGGTGGAAATCCTCCAACATGGAGCTTACCTGTAGCTGGCTGTTACTTTGCAAGTTGCATTGCTTCCTTCCTTGTATGTTTAGCCTTAAACACTAAGATTGACAATTCTAAGCCCAAACCCTGGCAATGAACATCCTAAACCGCTAGCCTGAAATCTCTGGAAGCCTTGAAACCTAAACCCAAACCTTAATCCCTAATGACCCTAAACGGGTTGTTAAATGCAACATGCAACATTAATTCTGATCATACGGAATCTCAATGGAAATCCGGAATTGTGAGCCCGCGAGAGTAGAGCTAGCGGGGAAGAAAGGAATATATTATGTTTTGATCATACGGGGATCATCTTCCCTCATTTCCTGAAACATGGCGTGCAGTGGTAAATGCCTCTCGCACTAGCTAGCCTAGCTTGCATGCATTGTAGCAAACAGTTGGTTCCACCCTAAACCCTAGATCCTAAACCCTGAAACCTCCCCTCAGGGTCCAAGCATCCAATAACCATATACCCACCCAAAACCTGTACTATAACCACTATTACCCAAACCAAGGTACCTAATTATCGGGTACATGGACCCTTTGGGTCCATTCATTGCCGCAGTAACACATCATGACCAAAAAGAGCCTTGGACGATACCTAAACCCCTCTGACTACGGAAATACTAGGAATGAGGGCATTTCGTTTAAATATGCATGAGCTCACGCAAAACTGCAAGCAAGCAATAACAACTTTCTGAAACATTCTCATGACATGCAGCTCCTGTAGGCAGAGCAGTTGCAAGTCTTATTCTCTTCGGGGTAGTCCTCATATAAATATGCAATTACAGTATGGTATGCCCCAACAAAACCATGTTCGAATTAAGTAAGCCCCTACATGATCAAGCTCCCTCAAAGTTCTGCCCACGACAGCGAAGGAACGCCTAAAGTTGCAGCTGCATGAGGAATCTTGCTAGCAGTTTGTGGTTGTGGGTGTCGCTTAACCCTAAACCCCAAACCCCTAAACCCCAACCCCAACCCCGTAAACCCTAAACCCCCTAAACTCTAAGCCCTTATGGAGTTTTAGGTTGGTTTGGATCGCCTGGTTGAGAGCTGGCAAGCACTGGAAGGAAATTCTGCCATGGGCCCTTGGCCTTTTATGAGGCTTGTCACTGTGGACCGAGGAAATCTGTCCCAACCTTGAGTATGCTATGCCTTAGGAATTACTGTGGTATGAGGTTACCTAAACCCCTACAAGATGTCTTCCATCCACCTTATGGAGGCCCTTTGAGCACAAGCCAAGCCTGCCCCTACAGATCTTCGTCGCAACGCTATGACAGGGTTCAGGGTTTAGTGGATCTGTATGCACCCTAAACCCTAAACCCTAAACCAGGTAAGACCTACATGCCTCTCGGGTCTGAGCAGGCATCATTTGCGGACCTGAAGCCCGAGGGTATGCTGGAAGTTCTTCCAGTTCGCAAGGGTCCCATACTAACCGCTGGCATATGCATGCTAGGGTGATGTGCTGGGAGTCCGAGAAGAATGGATGGTTTTGCTCCTGTAAGGGCTCATTGCTTGCAGAGGTCAGCAGCAGTCCCCAGATCCCCAAAAGGATCTAAAAAATAGATCCCCTAGAACCATAGGGGGAATTATATAATTATATAGGGGTTATAATGGGTCTATATAGGGGATCTAATTTTTAGATCCTCCCAGGGGTCTGGGTCGTTACCCAACCAACCTGGGCTTGATTAGCAGGGTTGAGGTCAGGTCGGGGTTTCGCTGCTGGTCGCATCCACTGGGCTCCTCGGGTGGTCCCAGGAAACATAAGGGTCCAAGGACTCAATAATAGGGTTTGAGGGCCCAAATACTATAATATTAATGGTATTTGGGCCTTAAAACCCTATTATTTGGGTCCTTGGACCCTTAGGGTACTTCAACACCAAGCAGGCCCCCAGACGTATCCATAGAGGTTCTGAATGCCTTTGCGTGAGATGCCGGTAGCGCTGGAATTGATGTGCCTTTTACAGCGAGAATTGCAATCACAGCCACCCAACCAATGCCATGCCAAACCCTTCTGTCGGCAAGGGATTTCCTGGGTAGGCCCCTGAAATAGTTAATATTTTCCCTAATGGCTTTAATAGAGGACCCTATATCCTAATATTTTTCAAAGGGCTTTAGCGGCCAACCCGGTTTCCCTGACTGAATCCTCCAAAGGGCATCTCACTGGCTCACCGTAGACTTGATGCCCGAGCATCTCAGTCAGCGTCTTCGAAAACGTATCACTAGGTGATCCGAGTGTTTCACGGTTTCTTCATTTCTTGCTCTTGTCGTAGCCCAGACGGTCAACCTTGAACATAAATTAGCCCTGACCCAAAGCCAAGAATCTTTTAACGCAATCCCATTGAAAGGGAGGCGCAAATTCTACACATTCCAAAGGAAACGAGTCTCACATGTCCAGCCAACGCGGCCAGACTTGGTGGCTACCAGTCAAGTACGTACAATGAACTAACACTACAGGCAGCCCAATAGGGAAAGGTTGGGGGTAATCCCTTACCCCATTGCCCAGTAGCCGTGTGAAGCAGAGCTATGTGCTGCTGTGCCCCGTTGCCCTGTGCCAGATGAGGATACGCGAAGGCAATAGCAGGAAGCGGGCGGCGAGACCCCTCGCGCGATCCCACGCCCTGTACCCTTGGTCCTGCAAATTGCATCTGACGCGTGAAGCAACCCTATTATAGCGGCCTAAACACGTTGTTTGCTTGTTTCCATACATGATAATGGGAAAGGGTACTTGCAAAGCTCAAAGCGATACTGCTGAGCATTCTGGTCCCTATACAAACCTATGTTTTTATGTGATCCCAACTTTCCCGTCAAGCATCTTGCAGTAAACCCTCAATATTCCCTAAACCCTAAACTCGATCCCCTAAACCCCTGAAGCACAAACCCCAAACCTAAGCCCCCGTACAGAAGCCCTTACCTTCCTCCCTTGTACCGTTGCCACTACAGATACTGCACAACTCCATTCCTTCAATTTCAGGGTTTAGGGTTAGGATTTAGGGTTCGGCTTGGGGGGGCAATGGAGGTGCAAACGCAGCTTACTGTCATTGCTGCCTTAACGTGATATTTTTTGAACCTGGCTGTGAATCGTTGACTTACATACACTCCCCCAAGGAAGCATGGAACCTCATAAGGGGTGCCTGTCGACTACTGTCCTTTGACAGCGGGCTTGTTGGGGATGGTAAATACCTCCAAACCAAAAGCCCTGCTTCCCTCTACATACCGCTATACCCCTACATGGGGGGGCGTTATGGTCCATATTCATTTGAGAAGATGTTGTTGCAAGGGATGCACGAGGAGGGCCATCCCAAACATCGCTAGATACCCCCGACAAATAAAGCCTTGTGCTGTTTTATACGGATCCCCATAATACGTACACAAATCATGCAACAGCAATTTCGCAGGACATGCGCATTGCATTGCTAATCTATGTAACACCCTAAAGCCCGAAACCCAGAATACTCTGAACCTCCCGAACCTAAACCCTAACACCCCAAAGCTAAAGTCTAAACCCTGAAACCCTAAACCCCAAAACGCTAAACCCGAATTAAACCTTAAACCCTAAACCCCTAAACCCTAAATACTGTAAACCCCCCTAAACCCCTAAACCGTAAACCCCTACGCCCTAAATTCCTAAACCCCCTAAAACCCTAGGAGATGTACATGATTAAACCTTAAACCCTAAACCCCTAAACCCTATGCCTCAGGAGATGTACATGAACAGCCTTGTCAAACCCCCCAAAACTTCAAGTCCAAACCCTAAACTCTGAACCCTTAACCCTATAAACCCTGAATCCTAAACCCCAGGAGATGTACATGAACAGCCTTGTGAATATGAGCATCTGGCCAACTTGGAGCCATACGGAGGCGGCTTTGGGGTCCAGAACTGGGGGGGTTTAGGGGTTTAGGGGGTTTAGGGGTTTTAGGGTTTTAGGGGTTTAGGGTTTTAGGGTTTTAGGGTTGAGGGGTTTAGAGTTTTTGTATTTAGAGTATTTAGGGTCTAGGGATCAGGGTGCAGGCTTCAGGGCTAAAGGGTAACGAGTATGTATTTACGGTTTAGAGACTGGGGTTCAGGCGTTTATGTCAGGGGGTTTAGAGTATTCAGGGTTTAGGGGAAAGGGTTTAGGCTCTAGGGCCTTAGGGTTTAGAGTGTTTAGGGTTTAGAGATTAGGCCTCAGGTTTGGATGTAAGCAATTTGGGAACATGTCAGGATCTTTTTGGATCTGCAGGATTTTTGGGAATTGGAGAGGGAAAGGGAAAGACAGTGGAGGTCACTGTGTTATCATGGGTTTGCGGTTCAAGTTTTTGGTGGTTTGGATTTGTTTGTTTGGGCTCGGGTTGCGGGTTCGCTAAACCCTAAACCTGTAACTGCTTTGGGGTTGGGAGTTCAGTGTACGACCTCAGGGCGTGTGTAGGATTAGGTTTTTGAGGATCGCGTACGCGTTAGCTGGTTCAGGGTTTAGGGCTTAGGGCCCTACTACCCTAAACTCTAAACAGTTTCTGTAGGGACCTCGTTGGCATTTGTAGGGATTCTCAGGGAATTGTGCATGAAGTGGCGTAGAAGTCTCCAGGTCTGTGTGCGGCCGTGTAGAGACTTAGCAGTAGTTCATAGGTATTACAAGGCTTCTATGGCATTAGGGAGGGATTGTCCTAATTGCATTGGGCTAGATGTCCATGATCAAACTTTGCCAAAGTCGCCTTGCGGACGTGCTTTCTTCTACCTAACTAGGACTAGACCCTCCAACTACCCTCTATTTGGGCCCAAGTACACACTAACTTATGGGCCATCTAACCGCAATTCAGGGTACTGAGAAGGTTCTGGCACATATGCTCCCACAAGCTATGAAGTTGCCTGCCTGAGTCAATCACGCTACAAACCCTAAACCCTACACCCTGCACAACTCGCTTGCCACTAGTTCAGCCCTGTTTGGCTTGGTCTGCCTTGACATGTTGGTCACTGACTAATTGGGCCAGCGCGAGGTCTTGTTTTATGGGAGACTGGATAGTTTAGGGTTTCAGGGTTTAGGGGTTGCCAGTATAAAGGGTATGTGGGGGAAATGTCTAGATCTTTGCACGTGGACCCAAGCCTGAAACTCTATAGTCCCCCTTAAGTAGATAGAATATGGCTTTGGGTTTATTATGACAAGCAAGATCCCCATATACCCCGTATTCTATCTACTTAAGTGAGACTATAGATCTAGACTATAACCCCTAAAGCTCAACGCACAACTCGAGTCCCAGATACTTATGCTTGCGAGGACTATTTTTTCTTCCGGAGTCTGTGCCACAACGCTTTGCTGGAGCACGTCTGCGTCTCCGGTGAGGACCCAATGCGCGCATGTTGGGTTAAGAAAAGCCTCGTTCTTTCTGGTATCTAGCGGACCGTCACTGCACTTATAGGCTCTCCCTTGTTGGAGACCTTTCGTTGAACAAAAACTACTGTGTGGAGCTTTGGGTTGCAGACCAGAAACATGTGTCATAGCGGCTAATCCTACACCTCAAGCCTGAAACCCTAAGCCCTAAACCTTGAGTTTGCTAAAGGTTCTTGGGTCCCCGTGAATGGCACCTACGAGTACAAGGGGCACACAGGGGTTCTAATTATTGGGTATAGGGATTCAGTAGTGGAGAATCACATGGAAAGGACCATTGAATTATATACCTGGTTAGTAGGGCTTGTTGCCGGTAGACTTTCACTGAGCTATAGAGCTATAGCATGTCACAGAGTAGCAGCTGCAGCCGGAACGGTTTACCTTGTCCCTAAACCTAAACCCTCAATAGTAGTTTCCATTTTCTTCTCCGTTATCCTAATATAACCCCAATATATACCCTAAAATTCCTATCTAATCCCTATATAATCCCTGTAATCCCCATGGTTTCCATTTCCTTTTCCATGATCCCAATATACCACGTAAACCCTAAACCCTAAACAGTAAAGCCTAAACAACATCTAGCATCCCAAGTCGGTGGCAGGCGGATGCTGTGTGGAGCTTTACTTTGTGGTGTTTAGTAGGGAATTTAGGTAATATACTCCCTACATGAGCCATAGTCTAAACTCCTTAAAGGGGGGTTATATCTTGGATTGTATAGGGGCGTAGTATATGGGGTATTAAGGGGGATGCTAGGAGTTAAGACTATGGCTCATATAACCCCTATATAAAAAATAAGCTACAGGAGGCCCACGAAGCAAGAGCTTGATTTGCAGGCTTAAACCTTAAACACTAAACCGCTAAACCCCAAGGCACCCAAAGCTCGAAACCCCAAACCCTAGACCCTTATCAGGAGATGAAATAGAGTAGTTTCCGTAAGTAGGGGGACTCAATATAGACCCCAAAAAGCTGTAGTTCTTGTTATAGGGACGACCGCAAAAAAAAGAGGCCCCAGTTTTTCGAAAGCGTCAAATACAGGCCATCAGCAGCTCTGTTAACTGATTAATTTGTGGGTTCTCCGAGGGAACCCTCAGAATGAGGTTTCAGGGTTTAAGGCTTAAGGTTTCTCGAGGTTTCGGTTCGGGGTATAGGTCTTAGGGTTTAGAGTCGCTGGTTTAGGCCTGGGCGTTTAGGGTACAAAAAGTGAGCAACATGCTGTAAGTGGTTAATCAGTTAACTGCCATTATTTCATGTCTGAGATTCCTTGTAGTACACTTACGGTACAGGGTGCGCCACGTAATTCTCAAGCTAATTTGGGCAAAGCAGTCAGCCACCTACATTTCATTATTATTTCCACAAGAAATCCAAGTCTACAAGTCTAAACCCTAAACCCTAAACCGCATGGGCTATTTGGACCCTTAGGGTTCCTATAAGCCCGTTCATGCACTGTAGTCTAAACTCCTGAAAGGCTGGTTATATAGGGGATTATGTAGGCGACCATGATAGGGCTTGTTAAAGGGGATACTAAGACTCTAGGCTATAGCTCAGAAAGCCCCCATGTAGCCCCTGTGTACCCCTTATATGACTGAACCCTAAACCCTAAACCCCTAAACCCTAAAACCTAAACCCTAAACCCCTAAACCCAAAACCCCAAGCCCTTAAACCCTAAACCGTACCCGGCCTTGTGGAGTTGAGAGATGGCCTTTGCAGGATCAAGAAAAGCCTTTTGTTAGCCCATGCTGTGACCCCAGAATCCCAAAGGGTCCAAGTACCCAATAATCAGGTACTTGGGTTTTGGGTAATGGGTCCCTTTAAAGGGATCTATAGGGGTATATAGGGGTATATAGGGGTTAGGGTTTAGGGTCCAAAAGCCCAAGAATTAGGTACTTGGGTTTTGGGTAATCGTGATTATGGTACAGGTTTTGGGTAGGTATATGATTATTGGGTACTTGGACCCTTAGGGAATGTTCTTTCTGCATGAAGGCTAACATCCTGGATATGGGATTTTCTCAAACAGGGAGCATTTGGGGACCGCAGGGAGATACAGGGATTATGTACGGATTATTGAGATCTTTCTAAAGGATTGCGTAAGACTCATTTTTGTAAGCTGCTGCGTATCATGGTGGCTTAGTATGCTAAGGTCATGCAGGGTTTATAGCAGCAGCAGGACCACGCCAGAAATAGACGAATTGTTTTGCTCAAACATCTTCATGACAGTTGTGCCTGTGTCGAGAATATGATAATTTGAGAGGGCGCCCCCACCCTGTAATAGTTGTGTAATAGGAATATACCAGGATCCTAATTTAGTCCTTGCCATTCCGTATAGCCACTATTACAGGGTGGGGGGTCCTCCTAAATGATCATAGAGGGATCGGCGAGCCTGAGCCCTAAATCCTACACCCTAAACCACAAACCCCATACAAGGACCTTGAGGGTTGGCCAGGGTTATGCGCGAAGCCTGGACACAGGACGCATTTATGCCGACCACGACGTGTGAGGAGGTCTATGCTGCCTGGCTTGTCTAATTAGATTTGATTTAGGGTACAGGGTTGAGTCGGGAACTTGTTGATACTTGGAGGGTCACGGGGATTTAGTAGGTAGGTTAATTAATTACCCCTGTAATCCATGCAGTAACCCTAGTTATCCTAATTATTAACCGAATTACTAAGTCCTCTTGGCCCCCCAAGTAGGGTATACTTAAGCCTGAGCTGGTGAGAAAGGGCCGTCCCCTTTGAGGACGCTGAATGTAACAAGTGCGTTGAATCATGCCGCCTCCCCAAACGTGCTGACAGGCTTTCGCCTGGCGAAAAGAGGTAAGTAAACGCCCTAAAGCCTAAACCTTCAGCCCTAAACCCTAAAACCCTAAACCCTAAAACCCTGAACCCTAAACCTTAAGCCCTAAACCCTTAATCCTAAAGCCCTAAACCCTGAACTCCTAATCCCTCAGACTTGACGCCCCAAATCCTAGATTCAGCCTCACCTACTCAGGCCATGTTAAGTAGGGATAAGGGTGGTTGTCAAGATTATGGTCCCCTTTTGGGTACCTCATATATTAGGTGCCGTTTTATAATAGGGATCCAAAAAGAGACCATAATTTTGCCACCAGGCTGAAACCTCCCAAGGAGCCTTAGCTGCTGCCCCGAAACCCTAAACCCCCGCAAAACCCTAAGCACCTGAAACCGCACCCCCCAAAACCCTAAGCACCTAAAGTAGCCCAGAAGCCCTGAAACTCTAAGTCTATAAATACCAAACCCTAGAGATAGTACCTACATGGAACCTTTAGGGAAAAGCCTGACGTACCGTAAACCCTAAACCCTGAACCCTAAACCCTAAACCCTACCAACATTCAAAATTGGGGGGATCCCGGAGCTTACTGGTGGTCAGTCTGGGTTGCTTTAAGGGACTTAGATAAAGTCACTATAGTAAGGAATGTCTATTATTTACTATTTACCTATATTATGGTAACTTAATTTAAGTTCCTTAACAGCGACTGAGTAGGAGGAATTTTAGGGTTAAGGGCTTTACAGTAGGGTTTAGGGTGTAGGGGTTTCAGGGTTTTGGAGTTTAGGGTGTAGGGTTTGTGGGTTTAGGGGGTAGCGTGTGAGGGGTTTGAAGTTTAGGGGTCTAGGTTTGGGATTTTTCGAAAAGAAAATGGTGACAAGGGTTTTAGAGTCTAAGGCTTGTAGACAGTGAAGGGGCTTTAGACCCATTGCAGGGGATTCTGCAGGGACTACTATAGGGATGCATGTCTCCATGCAGACCCTAAACCCTGAACCCTAAAGACAAACTAAACCGCTGCAAACTTGGGACTTCCCTGTAACCCCTCACAATCATGGCTTGGTATCTAGGGTCTCCCGGTAATTAATATACCCCTTACTATGTGAATATACTATGGTGAGGTACTTGTCTCTAGGGGGTGATGAGGTGTTTATTATGAGGAGCGGCCGCGGCAGCCCAATACCCACTTTACGGAAGCTATTAGGACTCCAGGTGTCTTTCTCCAAAAGAGCTTCTGTCAATTTTCGGTGGAACATTGAGAGTGGGACATACATGGTAGTTTAGTATAATCCCTGGAACACTCCCTCACATATTAGGTCAATCCCCCCTATAGTAATATCTCCTGAATATGGAATTAATAATTCTTCAACATACCTACAATAGTCCCTTGTGGTACCCATTACTGGGTGGGGGATCGACCCAACTCATTTACTTGTAAAGTAGGGTTTATTGTGATCTTTGGGAAGTGTCCCGGCCCAGCCCCTCTGCGCATCGGCCCGAAGAATCCCGATAGAATCCTTAAAGCCGTCTTGATCTCGTGTAACCCCCATGCTGTGCTGGGGTTCCCAGAGTATTCCTAATAGCAGAAACCCAAAACCCTACACATCCTTATTATAAGCCCATGTTCAGGCCCTAGGGCTGGCGTAGCAGCTGTTGATGGAGGAAATCCTGCACCGGCCGAAATCCCCTAAGTCGTAAGAATTTCCAAAAGTACATCGGCAAGACTTTCTGCATCACTACTACTTGGGTTCATAGAGAGCTATAGTTGATGGTACTAGGAGGGTGGCTAACTATGGGGGTTCTTGTCTTGGGCACTTCTGCGCATACTCCCCAAAGCTAAACTTAAAGCCGAAGCTGTAGGTCCTAAACCTACTTATGAACCCATCACCACCATTACGAGAAATTGTCAGCTAAACCCTGAATCCCAAACCCTAAATCCCTAAACCCTAAACCCTATATAACCCATTATAGTAGTTTCCATTTTCTTTTCCATTATCCCCATTTAACCCCAACCCTAAACCCTAAACCCTCAATGCCCCTACTTAGCTGTGGGAAGACCCAGGTTATTCAGTTCGGATGCATGGCCTACCTTGCAGGCCAACCCCGGAACCTGTATTTCTGTTGGGGCGGGGAGAGGGGAACTGTAGACCCACTATTAGGGTTTAAGGATTTAGGGTTTAGGGATTAGGGATTTAGGGTTTAGGTTAGGGTTTAGGGATTCAGGGTTTAGGGTTTATAGGGATTAGGGATTTAGGGGTTTAGGGTTTAGGGGTTTAGGGTTTAGGGTTTAGGGTGTAGACCCATGATTGATAAACCCCCTCCGTTTAAGGGCCTTAATATTAGGATCCCTATTATAATCCCTATTGGTTTATTCATTTGGGGTCTGGAGTACGTTTTAAAGGTTTTAGGTTGCAAGGTTCGGGGTTCAGGTTCAGATTTTCAGGGTCCAGGGCCTAAGCTTTGTTTCTTTCTAGGTGTTTGGGGTGTTTGGGACGTTTTGTGGTCAGGGTTAATCATTCTTAGATTAGACTTTGCAGTCACTACTCGATATGGCAAGGTAGGGTCACATGAGTAAACGATGTGCTGTATGTCGGTTCATGTAGGGTGGCCTAGTCCAAGCCACCTCAACCCCAAACCTTTATCCTAACCCTCAGCCCCAATCATTGACCCTAAACCTTCAGCCCTAAACTCTTGATTATGCCCAAGTTGTTGCGAACTCCTCAAGGGCTCAAGTGGCTGACTTAAAATCCTAGCGCACAATGCTGTGGATAGAGGAACTCCTTCAGCATCTTCGTATTTTGGGAAAGGGTTAAGGGTTTAAGGTCTCAGGGCTTAGGGTTCAGGGTTTACGGTTCAAGGGTTAGGTTTTAGGCGTCAGAGCTTTGGGTTTAGGGAGATTCTGTCCATCCACAGTACCTGTATTTCAGAATCCATGCGGAACCCCTAATAAGGGGATTTAGGGCTCCCTCACCCCTAAACCCTAAACACCCTAAACCCAAAAAACCCTAAACCCCAAACCCTAAAGGTTTAGGGTCCCCTAAACCCTAAACTCTAAGGGTTTAGGTACGAAAAGGACCCAAGAAGAGCCAAATCGCAGTCATAGGGTCCGGGCTCTGCGTCTTTGGGTAACCAGGCTCCGATTAAATCCTAAACCCTCAGCCCTACATGGGGGTTTCCCAAAATTAGGGGTCCCCTTTAAAGGGGTTTATGGGGATTATATAGGATTTAGGGTTTAGGGTTTAGGGTTGAGGGTTTCCCAAAATTCGGGATGTAGGGATTATATGGGGTTATATAGGGCCCAATAATGGAGAATCAAATGAAAAAGAAAATGGAAAGTTAAATGGAAGCTGGGTTATATAGGGGTTCACAGGGCTTGGGGTCTCCTAAAATTAGGTGGACTTCTTTTGGGTGTCCCTATAATAAGGATTATAGTATTTTGTGGCCTATATTGGGGTCCCCTTATTTCGGCAAACTACCGTACCCTAAACCCTAAGCACGAAATCCCAAAACTAAAGGCCTCAAACTCTGAAACTTCAATCCCCCAGCCCATTCGAAGGACCGGAAGACTATGCAACCATGGTGCTTTGAGGGCCAAAACAGCTACCAAGCGGATCCTGAAATAGTCTTCAACTTTTCGTCCTTATAACTTATAGCCCCTCCACCCAAAATTAACAGGCACCCTACACCCTGAACACTAAACCCAATGAAATTTTGGGGTGGAGGGTTCTGGGGCAGATTCAGATTATCGTAGCCTAAAGACAACCGGAATTCTGGGTCCTCCGTGCTATGGCTCGGTCCGTATGAGCTATAGTCCAAACTCCTTAACGGGTGGTTCTAGGTTCATGCTCTAGAGGGTCGTTAGATAGGAGATTGTACGAGTTCTAGGGTTTTCGGTGTAGGGTCTAGGGTCTCAGCTTCTAAAAGGGCTTATATAGGGAACTGCTGTAGGGGTTATCAAGGGGGATACTGGTGTTTAGACTATGACTCATACGGCTTAGAAGCACATTCTATGTGGGTTGAAACTACCGACTACTGCATGGGCTACACCAGAATTAGCCTGCTACGTCAGCCGATTCACCACACGGCTCCTAAGCCCGACGACCCAACAAGCAAATCCCTGTACTCTAAACCCTACAAACCCTGAAACCTAAACCCCAGACCTTGTAGACTATCTTAATGCACGCCAATTAGCTTCTGAGCCTTGGTCAACCCTTTACCCTATCTAAGAAGCTCGAAGAAACCTATGCCCATAGTCTAAATTCTTTAAAGGGGGTTATATAGGGGGATGATATGGGGAACTATTATAGAAGTTATTAAGGGGGATACTAGGAGTTTAGACTATGGCTCATGTGAACCTGAGTTCTATCTGAACCCTCATCCGTACGCAAGTCCGGTATGAGTGGCAATTACAAAGGCCCCAGGCTAGAGTAAGATTATAGCCTCCATTTGCCTATAATATTTCTTGCAGAAGAATCTTTCTTTGGGCTCAACTTCCAAAAAGCCTTGCCGGATACATCCTAGACCCTACACCCAAAACCCGCAACCCCAAACCCTAAACCTGACTGCAATTAGCCCAACTTTTGCGCTGACCAGGGAGACAAGAGGACCTCTTGGCATCGAAGGGATCTGTCTTCTGCTCCTTTGCTATGGTTTGGGGTTCAGAGTTCAGGGTTTAGGGGCTTTTTGGCGATAGATGCGGATAAGGTTAAGGATCAAGGCTTCGGGTAGGAAGTATTCAGGTTTTAGCCAGGTTATAACCTGAAGTCTCCCGAGGAATTCTCAAGAGTCACCATGCAGTATGTCTATGTCTACGCAGGTACATTCCGCGGCCTGGGCCAACTAAGTTGTTGGATTAGGGTTTAGGGTATGGGTTTAGGGGTTTAGAGGTTTAGGGGCTTAGGAGTTTAGGGATTTCGGGGTTTAGGGGTTGAGGCCCTAAACCCTAAACCCCTAAACCAAAAACCCTAAAATAGGGCTTTGGGAGAGTCAGTGGACAGGCTGGGTTCGGTGGTGTTATGAACGCTACATTACACGGTTTAGCAGTGGTAGATTGGAAAATGCATCTGAATTTCCATTTCATGTGTCCCTATCTAACCCCCATGAAAATATTCATCATAGGGGGCTAGCAGGGGAATCCACGCGTATGGCAGCTCCCAAAATTCTTCCCTACAGATAGGAAATCCATGCTCATGCGGACGGCCTAGAGTTCAGAGCTGTTACGAGATGGCAGCGTATTAAAACGGGTTAAATAGTGGATTATAGGGTATATCGGGGTTATATTCGGATAATGGAAAAGAAAATGGAAACTACTATTTATGGCTTAGGGTTTAGGGGTTTGGGGTTTTATGTGTATCCAACTTGGGGGTCCAAACATGTCCCTTGTAGGGGCATGTCTACAACCAAGTGGAGGTGTCTCACCAAAGAGGTGCAATCACCTGGTAATCACAAACTTGCGCAGAACTTGTAGGAGATGCTGTAAGTCCCACATGCCAAGGTATCCTGCTCTTGGGTTCCCTGTCCCCCGCACCAACCATTTAAACCCTGTGGGCCCTAAACCATAAACCCCTAAGTCCCCAGCCACCCTGAAAGCCAAATCCTAGATACCTGAACCCCAAAAGTATGTAGAATAATGGCCTTTTGGGCTATGTTTTGGTGTTTTGGGCTATTATTTTACCTACTTTTGGGGTTTAGGTATACATGTCTATGAATGTTTCACAGAGAGATATCTATACGATTCATTCTTTACATCCTTAAACCTTTCCAAATACCCCTCGAACCCCTGTTGAAGGATAATAATTCCCGAAACCCTAAACCCTAGGGCTAAACCCTAATCCCTGCTTGTGTTCGCCTGTCCGTCCTGGACTTTGCCAGCTGTGACATGCGGGTCAAAAGAGGCGCCTTAAACAAATAAAACCTAAACCCTTCTCAGGCCTTCCGTCTCTATGGACGGAGTGGTCCCACCACGGGCGGCTTACTGCACAGATGCTTGGAGGGAAGGGTTTGGGATTTTGGGGGCTAAGAATTTAGGGGTTTAGGATTCAGGTTTAGGATTTAGGGGTTTGGAGGCTTAGAATTTAGGGGCTAGGATTCAGGGTTTTAGGATTTAGGGATTTGGAGGCTTAGAATTTAGGGTTTAGGATTCGGGGCTTTAGGATTTGGAGATGTGGAGGCTTTTAATCTAGGGTTTAGGAGTCAGGGATTTAGGATGTAGGGATTTGGAGGCTTAGAATTTAGGGTTTAGGATTCAGGGTTTTAGGATTTAGGGATTTGGAGGCTTAGAATTTAGGGTTTAGGATTCAGGTTTTTAGGATTTAGGGATTTGGAGGCTTAGAATTTAGGGTTTAGGATTCAGGTTTTAGGATTTGGGGTTTGGTGCTGAGGTCTAAGGATGTTGAAGGGAGATTCTTGGAGTTCAGGGAAAGGGGGGGGAGGGGGGATCCTGGATACTGAAGAGTGCAAGGCCCGGCCAGGGCTTAAAGTGCTAGGGATGAAGTTTTGAGGGGCTTGTGTTGTTCGACCGCGAGCCTAAGCCCGCGACTTTGCGACTTCTAGACAAGCGGCACGTTGCCCATTCCATCGTCGGTTTTGAGTCTGGGTTTAGGGTTTAGGCAGGTTGGTTTTGCATGCTGTCTTACTTGCCGCATGAAGTTTCTGTTGCTCTGCAAGGGCCTGCCTCAGATATGTAGTTTGCCTCATTATGGTAGGCTCACAGATTGACTGGGCGTCGAGACCCCTGTGTGGCATTAGTCCGAGCAGATTGAAAAGTGCGAATGTTTTAGATGCTTTGGGATCGCTGAGCATTCGGTGCATATCCCGAAGCTCCAAACCCCCAAGCCTTTCTCCTCAATCCAAAGCCCCAGCTTAAAACCTAAATCGGAAGCCCAATGTGAGAGTTTCCCAAGTTAGAGGTACCCTGTATGGGGGGTCCCTAGAATAAGGATCATAGTATTTTGCGGGTCCATATTGAGGTCCCCGTATTTTTGGAAACTACTATATATAAGTCTTCTGCCAAGGAAGGGAGCCTGCTATTACCTGGGCATCAACTGCAACGAGTTTGGCAGCTCATCCGGATTCTGAACGAATGAAACACTACTTGGAGGTCCAAAGGTACTTACGGCGTACTGATAGTTTACACATAATCGTATGTATTAAGTGCTGCAAGGGTGTTGTATTTGTACGTGAGACAAGTACATCTGTAAGCAGGTTACTAACTAAAACGATGCCTTTAACCCTAAACCCTAAAGCCCTATTGGGTACGCCAGACCTCCAAGTATACGACAAACCTGGCCCTTGGCACAACCTGGGTGGGCTTTGACAACTTCGTTTCTACACATGTTTAAGGTTGACTGTTTAGAGGGATTCTACCTCCGACTTAGTTCGCACCAGGGGTTCTGAAGTGTACACGTGCAGGTGGCCCTAAGGCATGGCTGTAAGTTGGGTGTCTATCTCTCTTCTCACTTTGTTCCCCTAAGGGTCCAAGGACCCAAATAACAGGGTTTGGCGGCCCAAATGCCCCCTAGGTACTATACTAGTTGGGTCCTAAAACCATTATTTGGGTCCTTGGACCCTTAGGATTCGGTGCCTGTCTCTGTTCTAGCTCTGTCGTGCTGAGGCAAGATCGCTATGTCTGTGGGCGGTCCACTGTATCGACATCTGCAGAAGCCTGGCGCAGTAGACAACATCATGGCACTCTTTGTATTTGGTAAAAACGGCCTGTACCTTGAGTTTCTGGGTATGTGTTAGATTCATTTGCTAAACCGGGTTGTTGTTAGGAACTTATATGACTAGAATCAGGGAACCCCATAATTTACTACACACCCATATTACGGTAGTTTAGTTTAAATTCCTGAAGCAACAACCCAGTAAATTCAGGATCCCCCAAAAAAGCCCAGATACTGAATACCTTTACTGGAAAACCACTATGCATGGAACTCCAGACAGTCGCCTAACCCTAAACCCTAGACCCTAAAACCCTAAAACCTGAAACCCTAAACCCTCAACCCTAAACCCTAAAACCCCTAAAACCCTAAACGCCTAAAACCCTAATCCCTAAGTCTTTAAGACCCTAAAACCCTAAACCCTAAAACCCTAAAACCCTCAACCCTAAACCCCTAAAACCCCTAAAACCCTAAACCCTACACCTAGTAGTTTTCGCAGGTCACCTCCTGGGCTTCCATGTTCGTTTCGCGGAGGGTAGGCTATGCTAGTGAACTCATGCTTCGGAGTACACCTGATTTTGGTTGAGGTTTAGGAACCTAAGGTTTTTCAGTTACAAGCTTGTAGAAATCCCTAAGGTTCCAAGGACCCAAGTAATAGGGTTTTAGGGTCCAAATAACAGTAATATCATAGTATTTGGGTCCTAAAGCCCTATTATCTGGGTCCTTGGACCCTTATATAGTCCCCATATATCCCTATATAGTCCCCCTATAACCCGTTTAAAGGGACCCGAATTAGGGTCCTTGGACCCTTAGAGAATTGTACAGGGCTCAAAGCTCGAGACCTCCTATCGGCCTCCGACAGAAGCAGAGACACCTGGATCTTAAGGGGCTTTGGGTTTTAGGGTTTAGGGTTCAGGGTGGAAGAAAGAACGTATTACTTCATTTGAGCCATAGTCTAAACTCCTTAAAGGGGGGTTATATGGGGGATTAGGGATACTAGGAGTTTAGACTAAGGCTCATTTTGCTCCGGAAGTCAAGAAATGGAGAAGGAGCACCCGACAACGATGGCCATCCCATGAAAGAAAACAGGCTTCTGCCGGGCATCCGTCGACAACACACAGGAGGGACATGGCTCCAACAAAGATGTTTGCCTTACCTTTTACCCTAACCCCGCAAAGCCTTAACCCTAAGTACTTCTTACGCTTAGCCCCAAATCTTTGCCTTACCCTAAACCCTGAGCTTACACCTTAAAGCCTAAACCCTATACCTTAAACCTTAAACTCCACAAACCCTAAGGATCTTTGGTATCTTGCTTATCGGACACGTGGAGGGGCTCGTGGAGCAAGGGATGCCAGTCGATGGCCCAGGAAAAGTATGGAGTTATTAGGGGTTTAGGGTTTAGGGTTTGGGTCCGGGGATTAGATTTTGGATTTAGGGGTTAAGGGGTTTAGGTTTTATATAGGAACTAGTGTTTAATGTCAATCAAGGGTTAGGGTCAAATGTATCCAGGGATTATGTTTAGGGTTCATGGGGTCTAGTGTTTGAGGTGAATCAAAGTTTAGGGTTGGATCTGATTCCGGTGGGTGTTGGTTAGTGTAGACTGGGTTTCCTATGAATATTGCTGAGTGTATATGGGGTGTGGATGGGGGGCTACCCTAAGTAAGGCTTCCACTTGGTTGATGGGCAAAATCATTGCACGACCCTTGACCTAGACTGCCAATAGTTCCCATGGTTTAGGTATATGAGCTATAGTCGATAATCTAAACTGCCAGTATCCCCCTTCATAACCCCTATAGTAGTCCCCTATATCATCCCTTATAGTACCCTTTAAGGAGTTTAGACCCGAAACCCTTAATCCTAAACCCTAAACCCTATATAATCACCCATACAACCCCCCTTTTAAGGAGTTTAAGATTATAGCTCGTATGAGCCCCTACTTTAAAGATGAAGCTTGCCACAAGGGCAGGTACCTCTTTGCCATCCTTCCCTCTATGTGGCAGGTTACCAACATTATGTTCCGTTTTAGGGTCCCTCCTATAAGAAGGCCCCCAGTATATACGGCACCCAAAAAGGGGGCCATATGAGCTATAGTCTAAACTCCTAGCATGCCCCATAAGAACCCCTATAGTAGTCCCCTGTATAATCCCCCATATAATCCCCTTTAAGGAGTTTGGATTATAGTTCATATGTTTAACAACCTCCCATGTTGATGGACAAAGTTCTGCGTGACCCTTGTGAAAGGGGTTTCCAAACATCCGGCCCATGCCTTGGTGTTGGGGTTTAGGGTTTTGGGTTTAGGGTTTAGGTCTTGTAAGAAGGATACCTGAACCCCAAAATCGGTAGAATAATTGCCTTTTGGGCTACATTTAGTGGCTATTATTTCACTTACTTCGGGGTTCAAGTAGTAGTAGTAGTAGTAGCAGCAGGAGTAGTAGTAGTAGTAGCAGCAGCAGTAGTAGTAGCAGTAGTAGTAGCAGTAGGAGTAGTAGTAGTAGTAGTCGTCGTCGTCGTGGTGGTGGTGGTGGTGGTGGTGGTGGCAGTAGTAGTGGTAGTAGTAGTTTATTCGTAGTATGGGACGATGTGGACGAGGGACCCCGACTTGGGAAAATTAGAACCAAAGTTACAACCGGGAAGAATCCTTTTGCCTCTCACAAATATCATTACAGATCGTTCTGGTGCTGCGTAATATACCTACCTAGCTCATGTTATATGTTTTTGTGGTGCAGCGTTGCTCGCAAGAGTTTGCGTCCTGTATACTTCTACTATTCCCTACTCTTACCATTCTTCAAGATTTGCACAGGTTAGTATTCAAGTCACAAAACCAGCAGGCAGACCGTGATAATCAGGAAGCCGAAAGCATAGGGTTCAGCGCTTAGGGATTAGGATTGGGCTTTTCGCCATTCACTTGCCATGGTTGAACAATGAGAATTTAGTGGCCAGCTTCGAGGAGAAGCTTGCAAACTTGCACGTGCTCCTGAAAGGCAAAGGCCGGTCACAGACAGTAGAGGTGAAGAAGCTGAGATTGACAGTAGCCATGAAATACATGGCCCTGTTGGCAACCAAGCTGCTTTTCTGGTGCACATGCCGGATGGAGGAAATTCAGAAGGCAGTGGTGAATGTGGACCTGAGAGAAATGAGACGTAAACATAGTTTTGAATGGACCTAACTGGAAATTTCCGATCTGGAGACTTCGGGTCTTGAAACCATGAGCATTGAAAAAGGCTGAGTATTTCAGCATACCTGGACCCCAAAAGTAGTAAAATGATAGCATGACCCCCCAAGGAATAGACCAAAAGGCCATTTTTCTACATACTCTTGGGGTTCAGGTAGCTGCCTGCTATTAAGAAATGGTCGTTTCCCAGAATGATCCCCGCATTGTCCTGCATCATGGTTAAGTTAACCTTGCTTTTGTGAGAAACAAGCCTGACCTCAAGTTCTGCAAGCAAAAGGCATTTTACTGGTGCTTAAGGCCCAGATGGCGAGTGGATCCATATAGAAAACCCTGCACCCTAAACCCAAATCCCTGATCCCTAACCCCTAAATCCTCACCCTAACCAATATAATTCCCAGATGGACCCCTATAGTTGTCCTCATATTCACCTCCCTAAACCCTAAACCCTAAACTTCAGGGTTTGGGGTTTAGGATTTCGGGTTAGTGTTTAGGGTTTCGTGTTTAGGGTTTGGGGGTTTCGGGTTTAGGTTTTAGGGTTAGGGTTTCGTGTTTGGGGTTTGGGGTTCAGGATTTAGGGTTAGTGTTTAGGGTTCAGTGTTGAGGGCTTAGTGTTTAGTGTTGGCGGTTTAGGGTGTAGGGCTTGGGGCAAACCCCCCATATGGCGGATAATAAAAATCTTGCATGACCCTAAATACGCTATACCTTGGGAACTATGGCTTTTTGCATAGTAAGGTCTTGAAGGATTTCAATATCAACAGTAAAGACCTCAAACCCTGAGCCTTAGAAGCTTAGCCTTGAACAGGGATCCTTTGGCTAACCTGTGCAAATTCTGTTGCTGACTAGAAGCAACCAGAATTTTACAAGCTCAGAGGGGGACACTGAGCCGTCATCTGGAAACACGGTCCCTGCTGAACCCAACTAAGGTGAGCGACGCTTTAATGGCCACGCCGGAGCTTCAGGACAAAGTGAGAGTGGAAGAACTCCTCCACTCTCTCTATAACTACATGAGATGCCCTCAACTCGATGAGGTGAGGTGAAGCGGAATGGCATGGTATGGATTTTGTTTCAGTTTTGTGAGGCCGTACGCTTGGTGTTCACGTTGTCCGACAATTGGATTTCTACTCAGTAACTGGAACCTTGCGCGCTAGTAGCAGCAGCAGAAAGTAGCAGTAAGTAGCAGCAGGGTTGTACTAGTACTAGAAGCAGTAGCAGCAGCAGCAGTCGCAGTAGCAGTAGCAGGAGCAGCAGCAGCAGCAGGAGGAGGAGGAGTAGGATAAATAGTAGTCGTTCTCGCCCTACCGTTTCTTCTACCAGTTGTAGTGAGCTGTGAGCTGCAGTCCTCCCTACATCTGCTAGTGACACATTCACAGGAGCTTGTTTCGCGTGCACAGCGTTTCGCGCGACCTGGGCGGCAACAGTTGTTGCATGACTTGGGCTAGTCAGTTTCGGAGGGCCATATGTCAGGCAATTCGAACTTAGTCTGCGCAGTCCGTAAGCACATGTATACGGGTGATGAACTTGCTGTTTGTTCATTTTCTTGTGTCTTCGCTCCTTGAAATGAGTTCTGTATGCATGATTATTTTCGTATGTAGAGCGAGCAATATGCTTTCTGGGGCCTGGGGTATGTTGGGAGATGTTGGCCGTATTCGTCGTATGTAGCCACCTGAAGCGCCGTGTCGTCAACGCTTGTGATGTCTTCAGGCTTGAATATCCATTGGCATCTTTCCACTACCTGGGACCCTTACTGCGGATATTGGGAAATCTTGCACATCCGTATATATCCTGCACCCTGTGGTTTACAGCATATGAGCCGTCCTAAGTTTGAAAAGATTTCCTCGATCCGATGCATGAGCTTAGGATAGGGGATTTGTGGTATGAAAGGTTTGTGGATATGCTGGTTTTGAGTGGTTTCCCGGCCGCAAAGTAGAAGAGACAGATTTTCGCCCGTGAATTTCCTCGCAGCATGACCTCTGCCTCTGTCCACCTGACATCATTTTCTTCGCATTATACAGATCCAGTTTGCGTCTTTGCTTTCTTGAAAGAACTACATTTCGCGGATGGGCAATGTTGGGCAAGCAACGGAGGCTTCACCTGAACAGGGGTACGCGTGAAAATATTGTTGAAAACGCTTAAAACGAGTGGTTACCGCTGTCTCCTCTATAACCCCTATGAAGCCCAAAGCTTAATCCTTATATATTCTATATAAGGCCATATAGAATAACTTCTTATAGGGCCCCCAAACCTACCCTAGTAGATCTGGCCCAGATCCCAAACCCCAAAGCGCGAAGCCGATGTCTAGAAGACCTCAAACAGGATCAAACGGGCATCCGGCCATGTGAGCTATAGTCTAAACTCCCTGAAGGAGGCTATAGAGGGATTGATACAAGCAAGTGTTATAGAGATTATTCACGGGATACTGGGAGTTTAGACTGTAGCTCATACGGTGTAAAAGTATTTACATGGCAACTCGTTTGAGTATATACCACAGACGCCTTTCGGCATGCTCTGAACCAAGACGCTAAACCCTGAACCCTTGAACCGTGTGTCCTCAGGCTGTTTGCAGGCAACCAAAATCGCATATGGTTTGCTAATAATAGAAATAGTAGGGGCCATAGTAATGTTTCTCTAGTATGGCCCTTAACCCCAAAATAGAGGCTTGGTACACGGGCATTTGTTTATTGGGAATTCGGTTGGTTTCGGAAATCCCTAGAACGTCAAGGCTGCAAAAAAACGTATACCCTGAACTCCACGCCTGAAACCGTAAACCCTAAAACCCTCAACCCAAAGCATAGTGATGAAAGGTCACTGGTGGGCGCAGACGGAGCACCCCAGAGTTTATCCTCATTGCGGCCCGAGGCTTTGTTACAGGGCAGGGGGTTTACGGTTTCAGGAATAGGTTGGGTCATTCCCCCTCCCAGTAACTGTCCTTAACCGGGGCCTTAGTAGGGGGCTATTATAACTCCTATTACCCGTTGTGGTAACAGTTACTGTAAGGGGGAATGACCCAAGGAATAGGGTTTAGGATTTTAGTGGATGCTGGGTTTAGGGTTCAGGGGTCGCCCTAAACCCTTAACCTTAAACAGGGTCTAGGGTTGAGGGCTTTGTTTTCAGGGATCAGGGGTTCACTACAGGATTAGGCGATATGGCTTGAAGCCTTTAGGGTTGGGGGCTTACGGTTCACAAATTAGATTTGAAGGGCTCAGTGTTTAGGGAATAGGGTTTGGATATAGGGTTTAGTATAGTAGTCCACGGGGTATTGTTCGGGCTTTGGATTGCCGATTCTTGTTGAGGATCTTAGGGACTTAGGACTTTGGGGTTTTGGGTTTGCGCGTCCCTCAATCCTAAACCTAAATCTACGGGAACTGTAGCTGGATAGTGGGTCCCCTTACCCAAAACATTAAGAACAGCTTCTATCCTAGCCATATGATAGCTATAGGATCCTGATTACAGGGCTTGCGGTAACTAAGCTCCCAACCACTAAAGCCCTAAACCAAAGAGGGCCAGCTGTCTAATTATGAGAGACACGCTTCAGGCTTCATGCTTGCTTGCTGGCACAACCAAGCCAGGCTCTAACCCCTCCACCCTTAAGGTTTAGGGTTTACAGGGTCTACCTGGACTATTACGCGGGTAAATAATGCCCCGAACCCTTCCAAATGGTTCAGAAGGCCATTGTTTTGCATGTTTTGGGGATCCAGATAGCTATAACCCACAACTCGAAGCATGCGAAACGCCCTGCGAGGTGGGAACGAGCATTCCGGAAGAGAGGAGGCACTCGGAAGCTCGGCTACGCACGGACAAAGGGTTTAGGGTTTGGGGGCGAAAGGTTTTGGATCAGCAGGCAGCACTTTTGAATAGCCGCATTTGTAGGGGCGCATAAAAACTCCTCTCTTGCGATCACTTTAGACAGGGATTTCTACATTTTGTCGAGGAAGAGTTCATGGGCCTCCGTTGTGGAAGCTATGATTGTTCCTGGTTTGAGCGGAGGTTAAATTGCTTCAGATTCATATATGTGAGCTGTGTCACCCACATAGGACATCTTAGACCAACTGAGTAATATTTTATTTGGGGATACTATGGTACCCAATATAGAGTAAGATTATATCCTCCTTTTGGGGTATAGTCTTTTATATAAGGAATAATATAATCTTACTAGGTTCAACCACCAAAAAAACGCTACTCACCTAAGTGTTCATAGATGAAGCTACGAGCCTCGGCCAGCTATGTGAACGTTTACCTGGACGCAGATGCAGTTCTGGATTTGTCGGTCCTGCGCCTGTAGATTTACATGCGCAGTTTCGGCTACATCAAGGGTCTTACCACCCACCCGACATTACCTCTCACCTGGTTTCCCCAGTAAGTTGCATTTTGTTCAATGCACCCACCTGATGAAGATTAGTTAAGTAGGGAGCCGGAGAACAGGCAGGGGGGGGTGGGTGTTTATTTGGTATGGTGAGAGGTTGGTGGGGGAGCATGTGGGGTTATTGGGATCCGCATGCCCTAAACCCCTAAACTTTAATGTACTTCAGGGATAGCATTGAAAAGCTCTCGTGTGACAACAGGCCTCATTGTGTGAAACTTGATGTGGAGGCATCGAGCACTTGCGGCTTCTTGCTATGCTGCGGGCAGATATACTGTAATATATAGTAGGGCTGCAGGGAGGTTCCTGAGATTGGGCTCTGTGGGATTGCTTATCTTTCGCTGGTGTTCTCGCATTTTCAGGGTGCATTAGGGGACCCGTTCTCCGTACATACAGAAGTCGGAGTTGTTCAACTTTACCCCCAGATGCAATACCTAAACCCCAAAAGTAGGTAAAATAATAGCCCAGAACACCAAAATGTAGCCCAAAAGGCCATTATTCTACATACTTTTGGGGTTCAGGTAGTCCCCTTCAAACTCCTGCGTGAGCGTAGGGCCCCTGACCCCAACATCTCAGATCTCACGCAGCCCTTAATCCTAAACCTTGCTATCCCTTCTTGGACGGCCAAGGGTACTTAGTGAGTAGGCTAATAGCCCCTATTAGCCATATAGTAACCCTAGTTATCTTTAAAAATAACTTACTTACCAAGTCCCCATGACCCTCCGAGTATCACGATTGCTCCCCAAATCTCAACAACCTGACTCGTCACCTGGGCAAATGAATGCGAGCTCAAACGAGCTCACCCCTAACTGTAGTTAACTACTGGAAATACAGACATATTATATTTATGTGTATGTATGTATATATGTAGATACAGATATATACACATATGGATAGATATATATATATATACACACCCAGAAAGGCGGTACTTCAGGATTATGATAATTTGCCTTCTCTTTCGTCGTGTCGCGCACGACTTGCATCTAACCATCAAATGGAAAATGCAAAGGGGAATTCGATGACAGCTTGGATTCTATAGTTGGACCCTTAGAGTATTTGAAATCAGTGCCTTTTGGACTATGTTTAAGGGGCGTGGGCCATAATTTTGCCATACTTCACCTTCTTTTCTAAACCCCTAACCCTAAGCATTGTGGTCCAGGTAGAGGCTCGGGGATTGTTGGTAGGGGCTTTAAAAACATGGGTTGGAGGGGCATAGTCCTGGGTATGCAATTCTGTAAGGGCCGTGCGCTGTACTATGCCTGAATATTCAGGCTTCTGCATTGCTACGCCTCAATCATACACCTTCAACAACGTGTTTTCGATTCTTGTACCCCTTCAATGACAGCTAGAATCAACTGCAGCTATTCTTTGATGAGCTTCTCAAAGAAAATCCGTACGCAATCCGCAAGGGATACCCGAGGCTCTCAACGGACGCGCCTGTTGGGAAATAACTCTGTCAATCCTAAACCCCGAAAGCCAAAACCCTACGCCCTAAGCCCTAGTCCACAAAGCCTACCCAGGGTCCATGTACCCAATCATTAGGTACTTGGGTTTAGGGTAATAGTAATTATAGTACAGATTCTGGGTAGGTATATGATTACTAGGTACTTGGGCGGACCCTTAGGGTATAAACCCAACCCCTAAACGTTAAACCCTAAAGCCCTAAAGAGCCCATACCCGTCAAGCTAAGGACCCGGGCGGTAAGACAAACCCCGATACGATGGCACTCCGTGACCTTCAACATGCGGCAATAGGCGGTCAAGGGTTTAGGGTTTAGGTAGATTAAGGGTCCAAGTACCTGATAATCATATACTTCCCCCAAACCTGTAATTTCTATTACCTTGAACCCAAGTACCTAATTGTTGGGTACTTGGACCCTTTGGAGTACAGAGTTCTGCGCATTTTCCCGGCCTCCTGATGTAGAATTCCGAGCAGTCAGGATTTCTACTCCCAGGAATTACACCAGACATGGTAGGTTCCGAAATAAGGGGCGGGGCAAATACAGGCCCGAAAATATTTGAATCACAATATACTATAGTTTAGGGTTTAGGGTTGAGGGTTGTCCTTTTTATTCTAGAGACGCCCAAAGGGCACGCCTGATTTCAGGAACCCCCATGTGTTTGCTGTCTGATACTGCTGATGGAGGAACTTAGGGGCGCTTGTGAGTGGAAGGGTTCTTTCGTAATGTCGGGTCGCGCTGTATATGGTTGTTTCTCACTCTAGGGGGACCCCAATATGCTATGATCCTGATTATAGGGACCCACGAAAGGGTACCCTTAATTTTGGCAAACTCCCATATACGGTGCATATGGGTAGTGACCACAGATGAAAACCGTGACCCTAAACGCTTGTCAGTAGGGAGTGGAGGAACGGATCCGAAGCCCTTACTTGGAGGGTCAGGGGTACTCAGTAAGTAGGTGAATAGCCTTCATAACCCACATAGTAACCCTAGTTATCTCCAAGTATGCAACCTCCAATACAACATCATCTTTCCTGTTCTTTTCCGTTCTTCAGTTCCCTGCAAGCATCCCCTGAAACCCCAAACCCCAAACCCCAAACCATCCCAAACCCAAACCCCTAAGCCCCAAACCCTAAACCCCTAAACCCCAAACCTTAAACCATTAAGCCCCTAACCCTAAGCCAGCTTCCTTCACAAGCCAGAGGATTACGGGAGCATTTCATCTAGAACAAGGTAGGAATCTGGCTGGCCATGGCTCAACTAGTCTAGAGTCTAGACTCTGAACGCTGCACGGCCTGGAGTTTGAATCCCCAGAGCATTTCAAAGCCTTCAACAACAGGCTTGGCACAGCCGATTTCCCCATGTATATGCGCAATATACAAAGATCTTCGCGCATGGGATTCCTCAATGCGACCCGTAATTCCCAAAAGCAGTCACCTCCCCCCCCCTCCATGCATTTCTCCCGCTCAGGGACACGCCGACCCTCTGAGACCTTCAATGTCTGAGAAGAGGCTGCAGAGTTGAGGTTTCAGGGCTTACCAGAATTGTCTACTTTCGAGCTTTTGGCTGCAGGTGGTCATGGGCTCTTAGAGCCTAGCCAAGGATCTCATGAGCTGTCATTATTTGTCTTCCGTCATGTTTTTGTCTGCTGTTGTTTGCTGATTTGTTGCTATTGTTTTCTCTGATTTGCCGTCATTTGCTGCTATGTTTTTGCTTAAGACCTTGCTGTTATGTCATTTTATGTTGCTGGTATTTGCTGTCACTCACCCTTGACTGCACACATTTGCCCTTCGTTGCCATTCCTTGCGCTTGGTTGCCCTTACGTGCTCTAATTTGCTATTCCCCATATATTTACCAAATCCACATGTGCTGCTATTTGCTGTTACTGGCTGCTGTTGTTTCAAGTTGCTCTTGCGGGGGGGGGGGGGGGGGGGNNACGGCTCATATGCCGTCTACGCGATGTTCTGTTCTACAGTTGATGTTTAACATATTGCGTGAGCCTACGCACTTTGTATCTTGAAAGCTATGGTGTGATTGTAGTATACCAAGGCCCTGCAGGATTATGAGTATCAACCCTATAAACCCAAATATGATCTAAGTTCTCATGTCATGTTCCATTTTCTTTTCCATCTCATTTTCCATCTTTGGGGATACTGTCCCCAAGCCCGAACCCCTAAATCCTAAGCCCTGAACTAGTTCGCGGTAAGAGCCCTGCGCTGAGTCGTCAGAGTCCCAGATTTGGAGGTTCTGAGCTTGAGGCAAAGTTTAAGTAACAGTACTAGTAATAAGAGCGGCAATGATAGCAGCAATAAAATAGTAGTAAGTATATATAGTGTACTCATAGTAGCAAGAATTCCAAGCACCCCTGAAATAATGTCCTCTAAATTCTTTACTTGGGCCATCATGGGGAGTATTGGGAGGTCTAGGACCCAGGAAGGGTTTTGTGTTTTAATGTGTTGCTTGGAGTGCGTGGAGTTCAGAATCATGATTTGGCAGTTTTTTTCCAAATAAAGGGGCCGCTGGGACGCCAGGCATGTGTAGGAGAGTTCGAGTCTTCGGGTTTAGGTTAAAGGGATTACGGGGTCTTGATGCAAGATTCTAGGGGCCGTTTATACAAACTCCACTTGAGAATCTGCCAACCTTCTCTGCACACTTTTCTCGCGCGTCAGGAACAATACTTGGGATCCGGGGTCCTTGGTATGAGGTTTGTTTCTGAACTGGAACTCTGTTGTTGTACTTTGCTATTTGGGGCACGTACTTATTACATGGGACCTAAAATTGCACAGCCTATATTTCAAAGGATTAATTTCCAGTATTGGGGGTGTATACTGTTCCTCATGCAACCCCTTTCAGTGGAGGTTGGGGTTTCATAGACCTGCTAGACTGCCCAACACCCATCAACATGTGTATTCAATTACTGTCTCAATCCTTCATGCTGATAATAAATACCCAACTAACTCCGGGGATTAAGATCCCTCCATAAGAGACCTGAAATATTGGGAAGCATAATCAACATTAAGAGTGTCGGGGCTAGGCATGTATTATGGGTAATTCGGAGGTCCAGGAAAGGGTTCTGCCTCCTCCTTTCGCTGTCACGCTCATCCAAAGACGGTTTGGGGATCAGGGTTTAGGGTAGAGGCTCTAGGTTTTGGGGTCTGGGGATTAGTAGGGTTAAAAGTCGCACACGTTGTAGCTATTGTGGAATGTAAAGGCATAGTTGCGTAGGTGAGGGGCCCCACCCTATACCCGATGCCTTCTGCCAGGTTCGCAGTATACTGAGCCAGCGAGGATTACAGGATAGGGGGATTTGCCATACATCTAGTAAGACGACTGTTGGCATTTACTCACATGAGGGGGCCTTTCTCACAGGGGAGGGAGGGGACCGCAAACTTAAGTTGCAAGTGCTGAGAAGCCATGATTGTACACAGTCCACAGCGTAACAACGCAACAACATATAACATGTTGTCCATCGGCGACAGCCGGGAAGGACACAACGCTACATCCCAACCCCAGCAGAGTTTGGGACACCCTACACCCTGAACCATATTCAAAGAGGGCGGCTTTCTTGTGTTGAGGCTGGAAGAGTAGGACATCTAGTTTAATTCCTGGGTCAGTGCGGTCGATCCTGTTTCTGGTGAACAGTGGGCCCATAGCCTAACCCAAAGGATCCAATTACCCAATGAATTAGGTACTTGGGTTTGGGTAATAGTAATTATAGTACAAGTTTTGGGTAAGTATATGATTATTAGGTACTTGGACCCTTCGGGTAAGACAACAACCATGTAGTATGTGTCTATGTTGAGTAATACGGTTTCCATATTGTAATGGCTTAATTCACGTTCTGCATTAGTAACGCATGTATGTGTCATGTTCTTATAGTTGCAAGTATAGATGAAGCTAGTGTTTTGGAATATACCTACACCGGTCCTGGCTCACTGCCATCCTTGTTGCTCTTGTTTGTTTTGATAATTTCCGCTTGGCGTCCCAACCATGGAGCTTGTAACGCTCCCCAAGAAGGAAGTGACGTAAGTTATGGATGCAAGAGCAGAAATATCATCGGGTAAGAAATGGAGTAAGTTATGGATGCAAGCACGCAAATATTGGGGGCAGCAGGTTTCAACAGCCATGGCAGTACCTACAACCCTCATGTGGGGTATGGTAGTAGCTTTTTTGTCTGCGGGGACCCCTATCATTGGCATATTTAGATAGTCCCCCTGAAGTAGACAGAATATGGCTTTGAATATTCTATAATAAGATCCTCATATACCCCATATACTATCTACTTCACAGTGACTATAGGCCATTATTACGGGTAGGTCGGATGTCTTCAGGTAAGCCCTGATCGGTGAATCCCGCCTGTGGTCGCCCTGGTGCGGGCAAACCACGATTTGACAACAACTGATGCGGGTTTGGAGCTGTCAGCTACACTGCTGGAAGTAGAGTCTAAGTTTTAAGGGTTTACAGTTTATTGGGTTCGGATAACAGAAATCTTGCAGCACAACATGTACCCGCAAGTACTGGCAACTACAGTACATCAGGCTTGTTAAGTGATGCAAGGTTGCACAGTACGGATTTGAGAAGTCAATTTATGTAGCACAGCCGCAGTACCAACGCAAAGCGTAGGGCTCCTCGGAAGAGGGATTGCCAGGGGCTTGTAGTCGCAACATGCCTAGGTACATGTGAGTAGTACTTTATTCGGGGATACTACGGTACCCGATAATGGCTTAGATGTGAGCTTGACCTGAAAACTTTTGGCTTTTTTTTTGGAGAGAGGGGGCTAGATTTCACTTGTGAACCCAACAAGACCAAATTTCAGCATATCATCAGACAGCAGATTCGCCACGTTTTGGCTGATAGGCTGCTTAACAAAACATGCAAGATGGGACGGCATTCAGCACGCTGGTGTCGCTGCCACCACTGCTCTGATACGCAAGATGCATCCGCAAGCAAATGGCAGAACTGCGCTCATGCGGATGCTGTCCAATGCAGCGCCACGCCGCGCAGATTGCACAAACAGAACATTGTTCCCACACCTGCCTGTAGCTTCTTCGGATGCGAGGAAGCGGACGTTATACACATTGCATACCATTTCCCGCGCTGTCAATTCATACGCGATGAATGGTCGGACACCACGCATACATGGCCCTTTTGGCTTGCCTGCGCACAGCAGTGCTTGATTGCCACAACCACCATTCCAATGCACACCAGGAAAAACTGGTCGACCGTGCAGCAAGACATCGCGCGTCTCTTCGAGACATGGATGGCTTCTCGAAGCAATGGCAACTTGGCTCAGAACATTACATGCGAATCTCATGCTCTTGAAGTTGAACGTGACGAAAGCTCCAGAGCCTTACATCCGGATGCGTCGTTCGCTGCATTCGAAAAATACGCAGCGCTCGTACAGCCTCCTGTAACGTTTCCGACCAGGTCAATTTGGCTTGACCTGGATTGGAAACCGCCGAACTCTTCCTGGGCCCTTCACAAGTGGGGCGCCTCATTCAAAGACTATTGTGTCCTGTTTCCTCTAGGAATAAATGGACAACGCAATCCTACCCAGTTGCCACTACGTGTCATAACTGGACAATGTCTTATCTTCATGCAGTTGGGGGGGTAACATGCCTTCTTGTGTACACAGATGCCCCAATCTAGGTATTCTTATTTGGAAGTTCCGGAATCTTTCCATCACCATGTTTTGTAATGCTCTACACGTCACTGGTCAATGAACTGTCAGATCGATCACAGCGAAGCCGTTGTCATTCTGACTTGATTTGGATGTGATGGATATGAAAGGCCCTGTCTCTCCCTGCAAATCCGCCTGAAGACAGTTCGTTTGTCAACAAAAACTCTTTCGTTCAGTTCTACAGGTCATTGGCAGGCATCTTGAGGCGTCTGCCCCACTTGTCCTTCTTCACTGTCCTGAAATCGTCTGGTCCGATGACATTCCCATTTCTGCTCCAACCAGCTAAATTTTATTCAGATTCCCCAGAAAATCACAAAACTTGCTGTCAATCTTCTCTCCTGCCAAATGAGACTTTGCGACACATGCTACAATCCTGTCGAGAGATTCTCAGAGATCTTCGTAACATTATTAGCCGCGCCTAAGCTATTTTGGATTACCTACTGGAGCAGCCAAAGTGCTCAACGCTCGCTTCTCATGACCGACTTATGTTCGTGAATAAAGCTATGGTGCCCGATATAGAGTAAGATTATATCCTCCTTTTGGGAAGTATAGCATTGTATGCATAGGACATAATGCTATTTGGTTCAACCACCAAGAAAACGCTACTCCTGTGCTGTTCTTGGTTCTCCTTCAGCATGTACCACCTGACGTGTCGGCGGATCTCTTTCGATTCGGGCTTCGGAACACATGTTTGTATGTGGAACTTTCATTGGTAGCGCCATACCTGTGTTGGGTAAGCACGGAACTGGAGTAGCAACGATGATGAGCAAAAACATACACAACAACTTTCTGGGTTGCTGTTAAGGAACTTAATTTAAGTTACTATATTGGGGAAACCCTCTTATTTACTATATATACCCATTATGGTAACTTAATTTAAGTTCCTTAACAGCAACCCAGTATAATGAGTCTCCCCGCCACTCCAGAGCCAGAAATGCTAAATCTCAAGCTCTGTTCCCCCAAT
>CAJNIZ010046000.1:5428-17641 GCA_905231905.1 Symbiodinium pilosum
ACTGAGCCGGAGGCTCTTTAAGTAAGAGTTTCCATTTTCTTTTCCACTATCCCAACATAACCCCAATATACAATATGTATCACGTGTAAGTGGGCTATGAATGCCCTGAATCTCCAAGTACACCAAACCGCCAAAGTCCAAGCCTGCCAATTCCTTGACGAATCAGGGGATATCGGCAAAAATCCTAGAAATAGGACCCCTTCGTTAGCATATGACTGCATCCTCATGAAGTTAGGGCTACCAGAATCCTCCTATGATCCAAGCAAATCATTTTGGAGCTGGGGCTCCCAAAAGCCTGTTCTGGCCTAAAGGAAGACCTAGGATATTCCCCTATGTGACCCTGTGTAGGGAGTTCAGACTATAGCTGACATGATACAGGAGACCCTGAACCCTAAAGCTTGAACCCTAAACCCTAAAACCCTCCATTTCGAAGTCTTCGACCAGGCGCCAGGGATGAGGTTGCCTTTGCATTTCATTTCGTGGCCTTTCCTCAGTATTGCGTGTACACCATGTGGAGTTTATCGTTTTACACTCCTTAAAAGGCGGTTATCTAGAGAAGTATTAAAGGGCTTATCAAGGGGGAATACTAAGAGCCTTCCACCATAGCCCATGTGGAGTTTTATCGTGGTAGGTACTAGATAGCGGGGAGCGGTGGATTGCTCTGAAGGTCTCTGATCATAGAGCGAGCATCAAATCATACATGTTTTGTATGCACAAGCTTCAGCGTGTTAAGGAATAGGATAGGAATTGCCACAGAAGGAATTTAAGCGTCGAGGTGCCCGCACTGGAGGCCGTCTGGGACCCAAGTACTGAACCCAACACTGAAAATCTAAACTGGCGACTGGTCAGCGACTAAGCTGCATGGCCCAGTGCAAAGCACTTAGAGCTATCGAGTATCTTCTGGGCGGCAAAATGCCAGGGCACAGACGTCTACCGGGGGTTCTAGGTGTTGAAGTGTATCGTTAAGGGTTGCGAACTAAGGCGGGTGATTCTGAAGCAGGACCATCAGCAAGCAAATACCCTAGCACTGCTTGTCGCAGCACCTATAGCCCTTGGGACACTGCGTGCATATGGGGATCGCATGGACATAATGGCGGCACCTATTAGGCACGATCTAGGTATGTTTTGATATGTTCCCATATCCCCTAAGCAATCCGAGTAAACAGCCCTAAACCCTGAACCCACTAAACTGCCCAGTTTCGGCGCGTGAGGGTGGCAAATCACATCCTGAGTTCAGGGCTTCAAGATTCTGTTAGGGGTTCAAGGGTTTAGGGCGTTTAGGCTTGATGCAAGCAGTCACGGAGGGTGTACAGTTTAAGGAGTGGGGTATAGGGATGAGAGCTTCGGGATCATAAGCGTTTACCTGCACCCGAAAAATACATAGAACAAGGGACATTCTGTCTCTTCGTAAGATCTTTGGACCATGATGCTACCCTACTTTTCAAGTCCTGGTAGGGCTTATAGGCTCATGGTGGTTTAGGGGTTTCGGGCTTTGGGGCTCAGGGTTGGTGGCTTCAGGGTTCGGGATCTAGAGGGGAGGAGTTTAGGCTTTATGTTTGGGGTCTTAGGTTGGGTACTGCCCCCACCCAGTAACAGTCTATATTAGGGGTCCCTATTAAGGGCTCTTTTTGACCAGTACCCAAGTCTTAGGGTTTGCTGATTCTGGATCATCGTCATGCTGCCCCCTCTCCTGCTTTTCCTAGGAAAGGAATGGAGGGCACTCGGAGGATTTGGGCTGCAAGGCTGTAATGTGGACCTGCTAACACTGAGGGGACTCCTTACCTGGACCCCAAAAAGTATGTGTAAATAATGCTCCTTATGGCTATTATTATGGGTTTGGGGCTATTAGTTTACATACTTTTGGGGTTTAGGGCTATTAGTTTACATACTTTTGGGGTTTAGGTACTGGCCTTTAAACAAGTTGGCTCCAATCATGGGCTCCATCAGGGCCCCCTGTGATAGTAGTATAATAAGAATATAAGAGGACCCTAATATGATCCCTATTATCCCTTAAAATCACTATTACTGGGTGAGGGGTCCACCTAACCTAAACCGAATTACAGTCTGAAAGGATTCCTGACAAAAAAAGCTACGACGGGGTAAGACATCCTTAAGGTCTACCTAAACCCCAAAAGTATGTAGAACAATGGGGCCACCTAAGCGCTCCTTGAGGAGCATGAAAACCCTGAGACCGTCTCAGTGTCAAAGTGGCTATGGATGGGCTTGCCTTTAGCCTCGTATAAACATACACATATATATATATATGAGTAGTTCCCAAAATTAGGGTCCCATTTTGGTACGCCTAAGTATTAGGTGCCGTAATATGATATGTACCCAAAAGCGGCCCATAATTTTGAGAACAACCCATATACCCTAGGGCTCCAGTTACCTAAATAATGGCTTCTAGGTTCTACATACCCTATAGTTACATAGCCTAGTAACCTACTATTTAGGTAACTGGGAGCCCTAAGGTGTGTATATATATATATATGTATATATGAGGGTTTAAGATTCGGAGTTCAAGAGTATATGCGTACATTTACAAGGGCTGAAGGAAGTTTAAGGATTACCTAAACCCCAAAAGTATGTAAAATAATAGCCCTAAGCCCATAATAATAGCCATAAAGGCCATTATTTTACATACTTTTGGGGTCCAGGTAGGCGTTGTGCATACAGACACATTTCGATAGGCCAAGCGTCCTTCTCCCAATCCATCTCGTGGTCCACATTCCTTGTCTTGTGCAACAGGAAACGGCACGAATACTAAGTGCATAGACCTCCCGACAACCCTCCAACGTGGCCTAACCCTAAACCCTAAACCCTTCCAATGTGGCCTAAGTACTCAGGATGGTCCTGATGTTTAGTGATTAGGTTTTCAGGGTCAGGCCCTGACGGTAACAATCCCTACACTCAGCCTTTGAAATGCCCATTGTTGATAACCCTTTTTCTGTACTTGTACCCTAAACACAAAACCTTAACCCTAGTTTATGGGGGCTGAAGCTACATGTTGGTTCCAGAAAGCGCAGAGTTGACCCCTGACCCACCCTAGGCGGACAATAAGGTTTAGGATTGAGGGTTTAGGGACTGTGGATAAAGGGTTCTACATGGACGAGAATCTTTTCCGCAGGCCTTCTTTGCTCAGGCGCAACTTGAAGCTGACTGGGCAAGTATGATGAGCAAGGAACGCTCATCATCCATATACACCGAAAAGGAACCCTTCATTTTGGGAAATCGCGCTATATGAAAGGTCTGCGGAGGGGATTAACAGGTAACCGTCACATGGGAAGGTTTGGGGTCTCAGTCAAAGCCTCTGTCCTCCAAGGACTGCTTCCTGTTTCTGATTTTCTGATATACCCCACAATGAGTCTCGGATCTTTGGGCGCAGCTGATGTGATCATGTAATCCCAGGGTAGGACTCTAAATCCTCCCGTATTTCAATCTGAAACCTATACAGTTTAGGGCTTAGGGTTATACATGCGGAGCGAAGCTTCTCACTGCACATCTGTATCTCAGACATGCATCCTAACCCGGTCGTCTGAATCCTGCATCGGGCGCCCTGAGGGCGGAACCCTGAAACCCAAACGCATGAACCCTCCAACCCGCAATCTTGCAGGAGTTTAGTTACCCCAACTCCCCAAAGGTAGGAGGACCTTACTATAGTCATATGATAGCTATAGACTCCTCATTGTAGGAATTGGGCTAACTAAAACCCCTCATTATACGGGGAGGCTTCACTTGTCAAGGGGTTTGAAGTCCTCTGCCCTCAAATCTGCAGCTTGAAGCCCTAAACCCCAAACCCTAACCCTCAACCCTACATCCCAAACTTGCAACCCTGACTCGAGATCCTAAACATCAAGTAAGACATCTCCGGGGTTTAGGGTTAGTTTATAGTGCTACCCGAAAGCTAAACCCAGAACCCTTTAAACTGCAAGGCCTATAGTCACCCTTGAATAGATCGAATATGGGGTATATAGGGATCTTATTCTAACATACTCAAAGCCATCTTCTATCTACTTAGGGACCCTAAACCTTAAACCCCTAAACCCTAAACCCCTAAACCCTAACCCTGAACCCCTGAATTCTGTGCAGGTCCGGGCGCTCCAAGTACCACTTTAGGTCCTTGCAGCCCAACTCCTCCTTGAGCCTGAGCACCGTGGTGTTTAGGGCAAATGATATTGCTAAATAGGGGTTATATAGGGATAATGGAAAAGATAATGGAAACTACAACTATATTGGGCTTTAGGACCCAAATAATAGGGTTTAGGGTTTAGGGTGTTTAGGGTTTAGGGTTTGGTGTTTAGGGTTTAGGGTTTGGCGTTTTAGCGTTTAGGGGTTAGGGTTTAGGGTGTTTAGGGGTTTTAGGGTTTGGGGGTTTTAGGGTTAAGGGGTTTAGGGTTGAGGGGTTTAGGGTTTAGAACTGAGGGCTTTAGGGTTTAGGGTTTTGGGTTGAGGGCTTTAGGGCTTTTAGGGTTTCGGGATTAGGGTTTAGGGTTTAGGGTTGACACCAGCTCAGGGGCCCCGGCCACAGGATTTAGGCGCTTTTTTCGCCCTAGGGTTTCAGGGTATAAGGTTTAGGGTTTAGCGCGGGTTACTGGCTCAGGGCTTAGGGCTATCAGCTGAGCACGTAGCTTGTTGTAGTTCTCTTTGACCGGCTCCATGTCCGTCAGCTTCATGCTGACCTGAGATTAATGCTTCAGGGATTGGGCAGCCTGCGTTTGGAAATGGTGGGTTACAGTAGGGCATTTGTGGGTTACTGTAGCCCTTAAGGGTCCAAGGCTACAAATTAGAGGGTTTTAAAACCCGAACACCATTAATGTTATAGTATTTGGGCATTCCCTAAACCCCATTCTTTGGGTCCTGGGACCCTTAGGGTAGAGAGTTAAGACCGGAAGGCAAAACCTTGCAGCTCCTATTTAGCTAATAGAGGGGCCTAAATAATTGCCAATATTCTGGTAGGGTTTAGGGTTTAGGGGACTAAATAATTACTAATATTCTGGTAGGGTTTAGAGTTTAGGGTAGGGGACTAAATGATTACCAATATTATGGTTCCATATTCCTTGTATAATTGTGGTCCATGGTACCTCAAATTGACCTCAAAATGATATTGGTAATTTTTTAGGCCCCTGTAGCTAACCATCTTTCCACCCAGGGTCGCTCTAGCTTGACTAGAGCAGTTCAGGGTGTAGGGCGCATGCTTTGTGCGAGAGAAGAGACAATTACACTTGAGAAACAAAAGCTATTTGAGTTGCTGAAACCACGAATGCTAACACCTGAAGCCCAACACGTAATTCTAAAAAACTAAACTCCAAACCCTAACCTGAAAATACTGAACCGTACACACTACACCCTAAGAAGCACGGAAACAAACACCCAACAAAAGACTTGCCAAAACCCAGACATGCAAACAACAAAGCATCAGTTACTTTGGGTACTGGTCCCACCTAGCAACGGCTTGCAAGAGCATTAAGGGTTTAGGAAATAAGGAGCTATGCGTGTAATGACTATAATATAGTTGTTGCCTATAACTGTTACCGGGTGAGCGCAGAACCCCCTAAACCCTAACCCCTAAACCCTAAGCTTCATGGACTGAGAAGGTCAAGTGCACCTTAATTAAGGTTTAGAGCTTCTGGTATGTTATTATAGCTGTTATACTCTGAGTCTATGAGGGTTATGCAGGTTTCTAGATTTTTTTAATCGGTGAACTTTCATGTCCTCAAGCATCACTGCTTATCATGCATCCATCTCAAACCTAGAACCCTCAACCCTAATCCACGACCTGAAGCCGTTAGGCCTGATCCGTGAATGCCAAAATCCCTGTAACTCCACCTGCCCGTCGACAAAAATCGCCTGAGGCCTAAGCCAATGTCTAGGGTTTAGGGCCCTGTATCCAAACCTTCAGTAGCGAATTATCTAACCTAGTGCCCAGCGGCTGCTTCGGGCTTCATCTTGTAGAAATAGTCCAGGTGATCCTGTCCAGACTTGGGAATGTCCTTCCAAAGTTCAGGGTTTCCGCGCAAATTCGCATCTGGAACTCTCGTCAGAAGAGCCCGGAAGAAGCCCCAAATCTTGAAGAATGACAACTCCCCTATATAACCCCAGTATATTCTAGCAGCTTCCAATTTTTTTCATTATCCATATATAAACCATATATAACCCCAATATACTATACCACACCTACACTAAGTCAAATAGTATCTTAGCCTAAGCATCCAGCCCTATGAAACCAAAGCACCAAATCTTATCGTTTAGTGTTTAGGGTATAGGGCACAGGGAGGCTCCTGCCTGCGCCCACAATTCTGCCAACCGCTTGTAGTTGTACACCACTGTGTTGACATCCACATCGTAGGGCCTGACAGATTTCTGCTGGGCCTGAGGATTAGGCAAATCTGAGAGGTTGGGCTTCTTACATTATGTAGGTTGTTGCGATAAAATTACAGGATCAGTATTAAGCCTGAGAAGGGTTTCGGATTTCGGTGCGTTGCGAAGGTACATATGAAGAGAGAACTCTAGACCAAGCTCGCCAGACCCGCATGGCCTCTATACACCCCGAAACCCTAGACCCTACACCTTAAACCCTAAATCCCCGGATTCCTAGATGCTGAGACCTCCGTAGCCAGAAACAGCAGCCCCAGGGTTCAGAAAGTAATCACTACTCAAACTCTACGGGCACAAGTATAGGCCCCTAAGATGGACCCTTAAGCCTTGGGAGGGATTCCTAGAGACCCTTTAGGGTACGTGCTGGGTATATAATAAGCATATAGGTATCCCAGGGTTAAGGGCCCATACTAGAAGCCTCATGGTTTCAGACTTACTCCAAAAACTACTTACTGGTATATTATACAGGGATTTAGGGTTTCGGGTTTAGGGTAGGGATGATATTCCCTTCCCTACTAACCAGCAGTAAAACCAAGACCCCTAACCTAAACCCTAAATCCCTAAACCCTATACCTTAACCCTAAACCGCAAATCCTAAGCCCCCAAAAAAACTGAGAGAAAATCGAACTGTGAAGGCTGCCTGTGGCTGGGATCTCTGAACAGATGGCCCACTCCTAAGTCGAGCGAATGAGGGTTTAGGGTTTAGCGGTTTAGGGTTTAGGATTTAGGGCTTTAGGGTTTAGGATTTAGGTTTACGGTTCAGGATATACTGGTTGAGGGCTTAGGGGTAGAAGGTTTAAAGTTTAGGGTTCGCTAGGGTCTAGGAACTCGTTACTTGCGGTATGGGACACTCTGAAAAACGACTAGCTTTAGGGCTAATCATGCGCAACTTTCCGGGCCAGATAAGACAACCCTAAACCCTAAACCCAGACTCTTGAAGGAATCCCCAAGCTCTCTTACAACCCCGCTGAGCTCTCTTATACTTCCCTACGAAGGGTCCTTCTTAAGGGAATACCATGGCACCTAGCACCCCCACTCAGAGGTGCCAAGGAGGAAGTTCTACTGTGAGTAATCCTCTCACTCTCCCCCTAATATTAAACACCCCACCCCTCTTATATCAAGTACTCCCTACATATTATGATATACCACGTAATGGGAGTATTTAATATTAGGGGAAGTGGGGGGGGGTTCATCTTTGGGGGAGGGGAGCAGCTGCCAGCTGAGCTTCAGCAACTCCTGATCCGGCATGGACTTGGATCATTGCTACCGGGGAAATCATCTAGGTTGCTTTTAAGGAACTTAATTTAAGTTCTTTAACCCCAAACCCTAAACCCTGCATATCCCTATATACGTGACTTAGTTCAAGTTGCTTAACAGCAACCCAGTCATGTTTCGGGTTTTGGGTTTGGGGTTTATAGAGCCTCTTCTAGAATGTAAGCCAGAAAAGTTGTGAAGAAGCCTAGAGCCCTAAACCCGAAGCTCTCATGTTTCTTCAGGTGTTTTGCGAAGCCGCTGGCATACTGGTGTACTGCACCTTCTTATGCCTTTTTGACCCACGTTGGTATTTTATAAAAACCGAGGACCTGCATATAGCACAAAATAACATGCGGGACCCAACATTCCGATGAACATGGACCTCATTGCACCCATGCAACATGTAAAGCACACCCAAGCGTGCTTGGACCATGGCAGCACTGGGCTTCGCCCGTCGCAGTTTTAGAGCTCAGCAAATGACGGTGGTGTTTGTGATAGTAATGCTGAAGTGCCCGAGCGAGATTTTACAAGCTTTCAGCAGCCGAAAGCCCGGAAGCTCAAACTCTGAATACTGAATGGGGTGCCCAGGCTCGGGAGCATGGCACGATCTCGATTCGACCTCCACAGCGCCAGACCTCTTCATCAGCAAAATTTTGCAGTAGAGTTGAAATGGCTAATCCTCAAGCCCAAATTCCTCTTCTGGGTTATAAGAGCCAATAGAATCTGCTGTAGATCCTACTGTAGTTTTTCCATGACTTCCGAAGTTACGGGGATTCAATGAGTGAGGGCTCTCGGGGTTCATATATGGTTAGGGCCCAGAGGGGTTATTCTAGGACTCCACTCCATACTCTCTAAGGACTTTAGGAGGGACCCCTAATGGGGACCCTTGTAGCTTATGGGGGTTAAATCTGGGGACTACCTAGGGATATAGGGGTTATAGAATGACTATATAAGGGTTCTATATGGTAATGGGATTAAGGGTCCCTGTTAGGGGTCCCTCCTAAAGTCCCTAGATACTCTCCCTTTAGCACCAGTAAGTACAGTAAGGACATCCAAGGCCTTCATCGTGAGCTCCATGTGGTCACCTGCGAGGGCGTTCTTCTCGTCGGTGCAGGATTTGGGGGGTGTTAAAGTTCCAATACCCTTAACCCAAAACCCAGAACCCTAAACCCTTAGAGAGGTCTGGTTTAGCCTAGGGATCCAAACAGGCCAACGTAGGTAATATTTACAGACTTTAGGGCCCAATGTAGGGATTATTTGTATACATGGATCCATAGGGTTAGTTAGGGTTCACGCTGTAAGGTTGGACGCTTAGAGCCTTGGGTTTTGGGTTGCAGGTCTACGTTTCCAGGCTTTCAGGCTGGCAGTTGGGAAGGGCTTCGCCTGCCTCTCATCAAGTCTTGGACTAAACCTAGAGACCTCCGGTTTAGGGTTAATTAGGACCCAAATGCCTACAAATAGCAGCCCTATTTCAAGGTTAGGGGTTCTGGGGGGATGGCCCCTGGAAGATTCTCCAAGGCGCACTTGAGGCTCTCCAAATACGAGGACACTGAGGGACCCGAGGGATGCGCACTGACTACCAGATTGCAATGGTCTCCCGAAAGGAGCACAACTTAGGTCAATCCCCCACCCCGGTAATGGGTACCACAAGGGACTATCGTAGGTATATTAAGCCCTATGCACTCCATATCAAAGAGCTACCTACACCCCAAAAGTATGTTAAAAAATAGCCCTAAACCCAGAATAATAGTCCCAAAGGCCATTATTCTACATACTTTTGCGGTCCAGGTATTGCTATAGGGGGGGATTGACCTAACGTATAACAGGAACTCGAGCCCAGAGCCTGACACTCCGCAGAAACTCAGACCCTAAGTGGACCCCGTAACGCTTAGAAACTGTCAACCCTCGACCCATCCCTGTATACCCCTATACCTACTAGCAGTCCTTTGAACCCCCGAATCCCTGAACCTCCTAAACCCAAAACCCCTGACCCCCTAAATGCTCAAACCCTAAACCCGAAGAGGGCCTCCCCACTCGCGCATGCCCGCATCAAACAACCCAAGCTGTTGAAACCAGTCCTGGGTTTTTTAAGGGGTTATGGGATTAGAGTTTAGGGTTTAGGCTCAGGGATTAGAGATTAAGGCTTAGGAATTAGGTAGGGTTTAGGGTTTAGGGTTTGGGGTCTAGGGTCTAGGGATTAGGGTTCAGGGTTTTGAGGGACTGTTAGCAGGTATTCTATGCATGTATAGAGATTATATACAGGGTTATAAGACAGGGTTTAGGGGTTTGGGCTTGAAGGTTTAGGGTTCACTTTCTGAATGTTAATAGGTATCTAGGGGTATATAGGGATTGCTGATAAGGTCTTATAGGGTTTAGGGGTTCAGGGTCAGGGTTTGCAGAGCTATGGGGTTACGGACTTAGGTTTTGAAAGCTCTGGGTGGTCAGCTTGATTGCATGTTACCAATCGGGAGTGCAGTATGCGATTCCCGCAACAATCCCTACCACTAATCTTCTTGAGCATCTTTACCCTAAGCCCCCATCCCTCATAAAAGCCAAAACCCTGAACCGGCTCAGGGAGGCCGAGACGGAGTGCGCTGGGATGAAGGCACCAAACAACTCTGAAGAATCACAGGAGATTTAACAGCCTCCTCGAATCTCAATGCACTGGTTCCTCTCTCTCTCTCTCTCTCTCTCTCGTTCGCTTTTGCTCTTGCTCTTCAGAACCACCCTCACAAGCTTCGTGCGAGACAAAGAACATCATCCACTTCTTTATTCCGAAGTTCGTGAACGTCACAGAAGCTCGCGCACTTACAGGGCCCAAACCCAAACCCAAACATAAGACCATGCACCCTGAACCCCAAATGCCGTTACCCTAAAATCCTACATAACCGCACTAAGACGACAACTGGCCAGACGAGAGTCTTTGCGCATTGCAAAAATGCCCCCTGAAGTGCCTGCATGCAGGAAGTGAAAGCTTCTGAACATCAGGCCGACTTTAGCGGGTTTAGGGTTTAGGGTTCAGGCATGTGCTCTGATACGTATATAAAAATGTGCGGGCAGTAGACGCACCTTGAGGATTGCATGGATTTAGAAGTAGATGATTGAGTGGGACACTCCATGCAGTTGCTGAATTGCTTGGCTGGACATACAAACAGGGTCCTGCAGTTCTTGGAGGGCTCAGTCCTCATGTTCCAGGGTATTGCGGGTGCTTACAAACATAGGGGTGCCTAGAAGATCCCAATAAGATACTATCATCCTTGTCATAAAACAACAACCAAAAAGGGCCTCCCAATTCTCGGAGACCTGGATGTATGCTACGGGGAATTTCCAACATTAGGGTCTCATTTTGGTACCCCTCAATACCAAGTACATATAGTTAGCCCATGATTTTGAGAATAACTCATATGATATCCTCCAGCCTAGGTTACGGTTAAGCAACCCAAACCCTAAATCCTGAATCCTAAACCCTAAACCCTAAAACCTAAGCCCTAAATCCTAAACCCTAACCTTAAACCCTAAACCCTTAACCCTTCCATCTCGTCATGTCGAGGCCTGGGCTGTCGTAGGGATCCGGATGGTCGTTTCGGATAACGTTGCCGGGATTCCTTGTATATATGGGGCTCCTTAAAGGGGGTTATATAGGGGATCATTTAGGGTTTAGGGTTTAAGGATTGGGGATTATAGGGTTTAGGGTTTAGGGTTTAAGGATTAGGGATTATAGGGTCTAGGGATTAGGGTTTAGGGATTAGGGTTTAGGGATTAGGGTTTAGGGGTTAGGGTTTAAGATTCAGGGTTTAGGGTTTAGGGTGTAGGGTCTAAACTCCTTAAAGGTGGGTTATATGGGGGATTAAATAGGGGACTACTATAGGGGTTACTAAGGGGGATACTAGGAGTTTAGACAATGGCTCATATAGGGGTAACGGAAAATAACATGGAAACTACTATTTTATATAGGGGTAAATAGGGCAATATACTGGGCGAAGGAAAATTTAGGGTTTAGGTTTAGGGGTTGGGGTTTGGAGATTAGGGTTTAGGGACTAGGTTGTTGTTGTTTTTTTACCGGACCTTTTCTCCATCTACCAGGCATCCCGGCAGTCAGAGAACGCTTTACAGCGAGATCCAGTTTACCCAACCTCCACACGGTTTAGGGTTGAGGGTCCAGGGTTTAGGGAAGCTTGGCAGGCAAGAAAATGTCCGCTGAAACCCTGAGCAGTAGGACCTGACACCGCGCCAGTCCCCATACCGAACCAGCACCGGCCGTCCACACCGCTAGGCAAAGTTGCAAAGCCAATCCCCCGAAGGAAAAACTATTAGGGTTTGGGGATTAAGGTTATTGGTTTAGTTTCCTGGGCAAAAGAAATTCGGGTTTGGGGCTTAGGGTTCAGGGATTAGGGTTTGAGGATAAGGGTCAGGGAAAGGTTTGGGGCTTAGGGTCCAGGGATTAGGGTTGGGGCTTAGGGTTCTCAGTCCGCCGACCTTGGGCGTGTTGGATGGTTGCCGAAGGCAGAGAGGGTGAAAACCCTCTTCCTTTCTCCCTTAAGGGGTGGGGGGGGGGGGGTGGGGGGTATCCCGGCTTCGTTTCCC
>CAJNIZ010046000.1:21957-42102 GCA_905231905.1 Symbiodinium pilosum
CTAAACAAGCAGATTTGGGTTATATGTTTAGGGTTTAGGGTTCAGGGTCCTCCCCCAAAATAGCATGGAGCCACAAACAGGGCCCTATAACAACCATGGTCCCCTTACCAGCCAGCTCTTTGAGTAGGGTTTAGAGTTTAGGGTTTAGGGTCCACAACCAAAAGGAGCATGCCATCTACATCTGAGTGGCACTTTTTTGGTGGTTAAACTCAGCAAGATTATATTCCTTATATAAAATACTATACTCCAAAGGGAGGAGAGAATCTTACTCTATACTGGGTACCATAGTATCCCCATATAAAATACTACTCACTAGGGTTTACGGTTCAGGGTGAATCAGAACCTCAAGCCCTAAACCTAGTAGTTTCCATTTCATTTTCCATTATCCCGACATATCCCCTAGATTACTATATTACCCCTATAAGGACCTTTAGAGGAGAGTTACATGTTTTGGGGGACTTCAGCATTCCCAGTCAGCATGCTGCTGAGACGAGGATTACGGTGTCGGGCTTTGGAAAGTTGAGGGCTTCGGGCTTGCTAGTGTTTAGGGCTTAGGGTTAAGGGTTGAAGGTATTGGGTTTTAGGGGCTTGAAGGCATTGGGTTTTTTAGATTTGGGTGCTCTTGCATTCTTTGCGGGCACTTTTGTAACTGGACCTTATGGATGATTACCATTCTTCCTGGCATGAAACCCTAAGACCAACCCTGAAACCCCAATCCCCAAACCCTCAACCCTAGCTGAACTCTATACCCTATACCCTTCTTCAAAAAACCCTCCACCCTAAACCCCAAGCCCCAACCAAAACACTAAACCCCAAAACCCTACACCCTAAACCAACCCGCCTCCAAGAAGACGATGACTGGCCCCTTCGCCATCTCTACGCCCTTCATCTTGGCGAGCATCAGGCCTTGCCTCATTTAGGGTTCAGGGTTTAGGGTTTACCGGGTTTAGGGTTTACAGGGTTTAGGGTTCAGGGTTTAGGATTTACAGAGCATAGGGTTTAGGGTCTATAGGATTGGATTGTCCCTTCATTAGGTTGCATCCTGGCCTGAAATAAATCTTGCTAAAGGACAATACTACAAATACAGGGGGCACATATGGAACTATAGTCTAAACTCCTAGTATTTTTTCCTTTTTAACCCCTATAGTAGTCCCTTACATAAGCCCCTATATAAGGCCCTTTAAGGAGTTTAGACTACAGGTCATATGGAGCTTATGTGATGTCAACTTTGGGTCCGACTTTTCAGGTCCCGCCTAAACAACCTACGTAAAGGGTCGAGTGATTTGCGGGTCTTTAAGGCTGTGGGGTTTAAGAGGCTAAGAAATACGTGGACCTAAAAGTACCCTTTTGAGAGCTAGCAAGGGCACTAAACTCCCTAATAAACTCTAAACCCTAAACCCTAAGCATAACCCTAAACCCCAAACATAACCCTAAACCCCTAACCGTTGGGGTTCAGGTAGAGATTTTCAGGACGGAAGACCTTGGCAAACCCTACTTGGAGGTCCGGGCAACTATAACTACAAATCGATTGAAGCTGCTTACCCAACAGCCCACAAGAGACCCTCCCTCATATCAAGCTAACCCTGAGCTTACTGGTTGCTTGGCGGGAATGGAGGAAAGGGTCCCTCTAGTAGCCCCCGTATAGCCTCCTTTCATACAATAGTCTTACTGGGGCGAAGTAGGGAATATGGAAATACAGCATATAGGGGTTACATAGGGATGCTATTCCCTTATTGAACGAGTAAGTCGCTTCTGTTGCTTTTTTCCTGTCCTCCACGCTCTACTAGCAGCCAGCAAGTCCCCTAAACCCTGAACCCTGAACCCTAAACCCTGAACCCTAAACCCTGAACCCTAAACCTGAAACCCTAAACCCTAAACCCCGAACCCTCTAGACCCTCGCAGTGCTTCCGTGCCGCCTTTCCGGAAACGCGTAGACGCGGACTTTGCTGGAAAGGGCCTTCAACTCTGCCTCCTTCCTGGACTTCCCAAGGGTTTAGGGTTTAGGGNTTTAGGGGTTTAGGGTTTAGGGGTTTAGGGTTTAGGGGTTTAGGGTGTAAGGGTTTAGGGTTTAGGGGTGTAGGGTTTAGGATAATAGTAGCAGTAATACACTTAATAGCAATAGTAAGAATGTTAGTGATAGTAATGGTAATCGCAATCGTAAGCTGGGTAGTAATAGTAATAGTAATTCTACTAGTGATCGTCATAGTAGGAGTGAAAGTAATGGGATAAGAGTATGAGTAAAAGTAATTAGAACTAGTAGTAGGAATACAGAAAAGAACAAGAATAGGAAGAATAAGGATAGTAGTAATAGTAAGTTGGGTTGCGAGGGCGGGTTTGGGGATGAGGGTTCGGGTGGTTTTCAGGGTTTAAAGTTTCCGGGGTTGATTGTGGTTTAGGATGCGGGCTTGAGGGGAGGGTTGGGTGAGGGTGCTACACGAGTTTAGGGGTAACCCTAAACCCTAAACCCTAAACCCCTAACCCTAAACCCTAAACCCGGGTTTTAAGGGTATAGGTCTTGCATCAGGGTATCATTGGGCATCCAAGGTCTCAGCTTAAACCCTGAGGGTTTAGGGTTTAGGAGGGGTTTAGGGTTTAGGGTACTGACATGGGCATAGTAGGACTTCTTCGAATAGATGGCGGAAGTATATCGCAGAAGCGAGACACCACATTCAGATCAGATCCTGTAAAGGCTTATCATGGGGCACGTCAGCTTTCCCAAAAGAGGGCAGAGGCAAAGTATGGACCCCCAGTACCCTAAACCCGAAACCCTAAACCTCCAAACCCTAAACCCTAAAGCTATGGTCTAAACTCCGAGTATCCCCCTTATCCGCTGTATAACCCCCTTTAAGGAGTCTAGGCTATAGCACATACATTCATGGACATAGGAGTTCCTGGGGGCATCCACATAGGTTTCTAATCTTTATAGCTACATTCCGATGTAGAATTGGGATACCGCCCAGCTTGGCGAAACCTTCTCTGAACTGAGAGGGTCCTGTACATTTCCCTGCTTCATGATTTCAAACATCACTACTTTGTGGTCAAAAGAGGTACGCAATACCACAAAACGATGTTTATTTTGGGGTCATAGAAGGAACCCTGAAGTAACATGGAACCTGAGACGAGGCCATGTGTTAACCAGTGCTCAGCCCAAAGAACCCTTGTGGTATTCAATGTTCGTCTGGTGGGGACTCTGAAGCTACCTTTATGGTTGTCAAAATTATGGTCCCTTTTTGGGTACCCTCAGTATTAGGTGCCGTATTATAATAGGGATCCAAAAAGGGGCATAATTTTGACAACGACCCTTATGGATTTCCATGTTCGTCTGGGGGGGATCTCCGCAGCTTACTCAATAAAGAAGCCACGCCGCGGATCAGCGTTGCCGTCTGAAATCCAGATGTATTCCTGGCCGGATACAAGCTCAGGCGGACGTATGAGCAGCGACTTTTCTGATGGACAGACAGAACAAGGTGACCCTCCCCTAAACCCTAAACCCTCCTGTAGCTTGAAGAAGCATAGAATTGACAGCCTCTTCCGGCCTGCGGCTATCCCCTTCAGGCTAGCTGAATACATCCTACTATTTCCTATGGTGCTGCATGCTGAATATGTTGAAGACCTGAGAACTAAGGGGGTTCACACTCAAAGTGAGCATATAGTCCCCCTTAAGTAGATAGAACATAGCTTTGAATATGTTAAAATCAGATCCCCATATACCCCATATTCTATCTACTTAAGGGGGACTATAAACACTCTCCGGCTCGAGCATCAGAGCAATCCCACCCTCTACCTCAGACGTCGGACAACATCCAAATCCCGACTCCAACCCCCTAAAACCGAATACGAAAACTGAAAAGGTATATGGGATAGGATATGAAGTTTATTGGGATCTAAGTTAAAAAAAGGTCTACAGATGATGCCCACTTTGGGCCCACCCTAAACCCAGACTCCCCAAGGGATCCAAAAAATGGAACCTCCCAATAATCCCCTAGTTTCCCCAATGTCGTAATGGGGCTCATTTTGGGGGGTTCCATTTTTTGGATCCTTTAGGGGGTCTGGGAAACCCTACATCAGGTCCTCCACCAACTCATCTGGGGTGAAGTGGAGGATGGCTTTCCTGGACTTTGGCGCGGTTTAAAGGCTTATGGTTTTGGGGTTTAGGGTGTAGGATTTAGGGTTTAGGGTATAGGGTTGAAGGTTTAGGGTGTGGGGTTTAGGGTTTAAGGTTTAGGGTATGCCCTAAACCCGCTTTTTTTGCTGAAAGCTCAGGGTTTGGGGTTAGGCCTCCGGGTTTAGGGTTAGCCTCTGTCCGCTGTTAAGGGTCCCTGAACATGGCTAACATTGACAGTAGCCCATGTGTGGTTGAGGGTTTGGGTGTTATGGTTTAAGGTTCGGTGCTATGGTTCAAGGCTGAACTCAGAGGGCTCAAAAGATGAGGTAAAGGAAGGTGGGGTATAGGAAATACCCAAGGGCTCCTATGTAGTTCCTCTTTTGGGTCTGTTATGGTTTTTTGGTAAGAGATTATCATATACTACCCAAAAAGGAACTACATAGGAGGGTCTGGGTAAGCCCCAATAAAGTACAGTATATACTAGGTAACCTTTAACCCACCTACCTTTCATCCCACCTTTTGAGCCCTCTGAGTAACATTCAGAAGCTGCGGCTCGTTCGGAGGCCAGCTTGATTCATCTGCTTCCTCGTGGTTAGTAGGTGGAAAGATCAATCACTTTATGTTCCTGATATCATATACTACAATATATACTATAAGAATGCTATAATACCCCGTACTCATACTGTAAGATACTACAATACACTACAAGATATTCCCTCATCCCCTCCCAACCCCCAGAAAGTTTGGGGTGTGGGCCGCGTAGGCTTGGGTACGTATTTACAGGGCAATTGAAACAATCAATTCCCAACAAGGATAATGGAAAAGACAGTGGAAACTACAATAGTGGGTTATATAAGGTAGATACAGGGGTTATAAAATATTTTCAACTCCCAGTTCAAGGCCATTTTGGAACTATTCCCTATATGAACCACCATTTCGGGTGAGGTCGGGTGAGGTCGCTTTAAATTGCCCAGGTGTTTAGGCTACCATGGCATGCAGCATGCCTACCACAGCACGCTGCATGAGTTTCATGAAGACATCTAGAAAGATGACGGCTACCCGCCTTGCTTCAGGATTTCTTGACAAGCGCTGCATCGAAATCCTCGTGTTACTTCCAAAACTTGACGTCCTGTCCAGTAATCCAGTCAACTGTAGCAGTAGCACTGACGTAACAGGACGCCCTGGTTTGGGAAACTACCAGCATCCTGTTCAGGTCGCGACCGCAACTCTCCACTTTCTAGTTCTAAGTAGTTGTGGTCTTACCTGGACCCCAAAAGTACGTAAAATAATGGCCTTTTATGGCTATTGTTATGGGTTTAGGGCTATTATCTTACATTCTTTTGGGGTTTAGGTAGATGTGAGGCTGATCTGTAGCAGAGCTCCAGCGAGAAAACCCCAACCTCCAGTCAACAAATACGCGCAAGAATCTAGACCCCGGGTTTAGGGTGTAGGGTTTAGGTTTTAGGGTTGCGGTTAACCAGCCAATCCGAATCCATTGAAAGCCTGTGGATCCCTTCGGCCAATACCTTCCCCCTTGCCCCTTTTAGCATGGGGGGTTTCCAGAAGTTACGGAGCCCTTGAAAGTCAGCTAAAAGGGATTATTGAGGGGAAGCAGGGTTTATAGAGGCCGCATGGCGTTCTTGGTTTTCTAGAAATAAGGAGGCCGTTCTGGGAAAATTATGATGCATTGGGGTGTCTATTAGGGCCCCTGTTTATGGAAACAACGCATGACTCAGTACCCACCAACAGGCGCACTGCATTGTTCTTTAGCCTGCGCTAGTGAAACCTAAGCCTTCAGCCGCCAAACCCTAAACCCTAAAAGCCCCGAACCATAAACTGCGTTTTCATACCGAAGACACAAGCCTGAAATCTAAAAATCTACATCTCCATCCCTTAACCCTGCCTAGACATCCAAAGTACATAAGACAACGGCCCGAGACACTCGCCAACAAAAAACAGCCCGCCTTTCTGCTGCAACCCCTCTAAACCCTAAGCCCTAAGCCCCATGCAAGTGGAGCGTCAACCCCTGAAACCAATGGATCAGCCGACCCAATGCCCTCAAACTTGGTTGAAGTTAAGGAATTTAGCTTAAGCTATAAATTGAGGAGGCCATATGAATTACAATATATGTGTATATATACCCATTATGACAACTTAAACCGTAAACCCTAGAATGTGAGCCCTAATCCCTAAACCCTATACACCCATTAGGGTAACTTAACTTAAGTTCCTTAACAGCAACCCAGCAAATGCAAGTCCGGCGGCATGGTGCCCTCCATATGCTCCCATTTCCTTGGTTTGGGGTGGTTGTTCAGGGTGTACCTAAACCCAAAAGTATGTAAAAGAATAGCGCTAAACCCATAATAATAGCCATAAAGGCCACCATTTTACATACTTTTGGGGTCCAGGTAGGGTTTAGGCTTTAAGGGGACCCTTTTTCCCAATGTTCAGCTTTTATAAGGAGACCCCAAAATAAAAAGGGAAAAAGGGTACTACTGGGATAGCTGGTTATGGTTTTAGGGCTTGGAGGCTGGGGTTGAAATCCTACAGGGGTTGGGGTTTGGGGTTTAGGGTTTAGGGTTGAGGTGTGGGGTTGAGGGTTCAGGATTCGGAGGTTGAAGGTTGAAAGTTTGGGGGTTTTGTGTTTGGAGGTTTAGGGGTCTAGATTTTAGGGTTTAGCGTGTGGGGATTCAAGGTCAAGGGGCCCCTCCCACCACTATGGGCTATTAGACCTTAAGGGTACCTTAATCTACCCTTAATAGGGTCCTAATAGGGAATTTTAAGGTCTAATAGCCCATAGTGGCAGGCAGCAACAGCAGTATGTTCGGAATATCTCTAGGGATGCCAACTTAGTACGTACCATGCCTTTTGGCCACCGGTAGTCGGTGCGGGGAGCACGCCAGGCTTAGGGCTTCTCCAGGAGCAGGAAAAAAGAGTCAACAAACATCGACCCCATGAGCCAATCCAAAAAGTTATCCGTACCGCTTACATGGTTAACATCTAAATCCCACACAGCCTTTTTTTGTACAGACAGCAGCAAAGTTCCACAAAATAAGATCACACCCTTAACCCTAATCCATAAACGCTGAAATACCTAAACCCTAAACAACATCCTTCTGTTGGCTGAGTCAGGCTCTCTGCAAGCCATGGGATGATGATGGAGACAGTGTGGTTGGCAAAATCTTTCCTGTCCAGGGCGGTTAAGGGTTCAGTGCTCGGTATGGCGCAGTTTAGGATTTAGGGGTTATCACGTGGTTTAGGGCTTAGGGTTATCGCGCCGTTTAGGGGCTTCGGGTTGGGGCATTGTTTAGGGTTGTTTTTGACCTAGCGTAAACAGAACCAAAGAGCATTGCAAGGGGAGAGACAAAAAAAAAACAAAAAACGCACACTAAGTTGAGATGCATCTCTTAGGTACTGCCCTCACTCAGCAACCGTGCGAAAATATATATATATACACATACATACATATATATATATATGGAAGTTGGGGGTCTATCTGGAACCCCGCCCGCAACCGCCGAAAGCTTGAACCCTTAAACCCCAACCCTGTGCCTCTTGTACTTGCGGCAGCCAGATGGTCTAGTGTCCGGCGGATAGGGAAAACCGCGCGAAACGTCCGCCGTCTCCGCAACCACCAGGGCCAACGCACATAACGACCCGAATAACATGACCTGTGGCATGGGTGTACGTAGGATTTAGGGTATAGGCGGTCAAGGGGTTTGGGCTTGGGGCAATTGATGTATGATTACAATCATGCTGTGGGATAAAGTGGACATGAGTCCATGCTGTGGGGTACATTGTGCTACAGTGCTGCAAAGGTTCCACTGTTACAAAGTCTAGCATTCCCTTTCACATGACTGGTAGCAATACACGTGGTATATGCATATGTATATACTATGTGTTAGAACCTATTGTAGGTTGGGGGTACTAGTCACTAGTTAAGCGTTTAGTGTCTAGGGTGGCGTGGCGTGGCAAGGGAGCATTGGAATCCTTGCCAGAATAGACCCTGAACTCTAGAACACTAACTACCTAACACTCCCCTAATAGCTAGATCCCAAGCCGGAAAACGCCACGCCCAACAGCCCGAAAGAGAATGGCTGCGTGTGCTGCTTCAACTGTCTTAGACCATGGACTTCAGGGACAGGCCCTGCAGCAGCACGCTTAACATGGTAGAGTCCAAGACTAAAGTCCCCCTAAACCCTAAACCCCTAAACCCTAAACCCCTAGACCCCTAAACCCCTAAACCCAGATTCCCTAAACCCTAAACCTTAAAAGCACCTCAAAGGTTCCTGGAGGAAGAAGAGCCACCAAGAGGCCAACATCAATTCCGTCGAAGTATCAACCCTAGGGTTTAAGGCTTTTAGGGTTTTAGGGTTAAGGGTTTAGGGTTTTAGGGTTTAGGGTAAACCCTTATTCCTGATCCCCAGTGAAATTGGCATGAATCCAAAGCCTGAGTAAAAGCGTTGGCGCTTTTGTTTAATTTAAATCCTACATGCGCCATCCCGCGTAGTAAGGTCCAGTCAAACCTCTTATCCTGAGACCTATCAACCTATTGCTCTTCTATCCCTCATAAACCCTGAGCCCTATTCCTTAAACTTTGGGGGCTTACTGGTACAGAACGGAAATGAACGGAGTATCAGCCGGAGAATCATGTGAAAAAAAAAGTGGAAACTGGCTTTAAACTGCTTCTCCTAATCCTGAACCCTAAACCAGTTGTTGGGTCTGTGCGGCACAGTCGCGTCTTTGGTCTGATGTTGCCAGGCACGTCGGCAAGATTGCAGTTTGCAAGTGGGCCCTAAAAGCCTAGACCAATTGCACTTGTGCTCATAACAAAGCCGCCTGCATGGCCTAAAGTACCATAGTGACGTTTTCCAGTACTTGAGGCTCTGTAGTATTGGTACTGCCCACAGTAGGGAAAGGGCTTGGGGTTACTGCGGCTGCTGCGGTGGTCAATGCTCAACGAGCTTTCAGCTCAGACGTATGGTCGCGGTGCCACAGCGCTAAACCCTACGTGATTTCTAAAAGCAGCTGGACAGATGATGCTCCGGTAGAGCCACGAAACGGAAAGAGCTGTATGGATTGAGTTGACTTACAAAAGCCGTTCATGATGCCTCTCTTGATCTCAACAGCTGCAGAAGATATGGGAGTGTAGGGCCCCAAAAATAGCAGAAAAGGGATCTACCCGGCCACTCGCTAAACAAGATCCCTTGACCCCAAACCCTAAACATCACACGGGTGGTTGTCAAATTATGGTCCCTTTTTGGATCCCTATTATACTACGGCACCTAAAATTTCGGGTATCCAAAAAGGGACCATAATTTTGACAACCCCCCACAACAGACTTCGGGGGCTGAAAATGTCGAGGAGAAGCCAAACGCTGCATTTCGGAGTTGAAGTCCCCTTCCAGACCCCTGGGAGGATCTGAAAAATTGATCCCCTATATATACCCATTATAACCCCTATATAATCCTTATATAATTCCCCATATGGTTTCAGGGGATCTAATCTTCAGATCCCTTTGGGGGTCTGGGCTTCTGGATGTGCTAACGGGGCAAGCTCTTTTTGGAAGGTTTATTGGGTTCTATAGGGGCAATGGAAAAGACAATGGAAACTACTATAAATATCTGTATATATACATCTCTACTAGTTAGGCTTTAGGGTTGGGGTAGGTAAAGAATAGTCCGATGACAAGGATCCTATGGTAAGTCCTAAGCTAACCCAATGCATGCGCAGGCTGCAACCAACTTTGCTTGCGAAAGCTTTCCCCCAAACTATGAACTGCCGTTCCAAGCCTGAACCCTAAACCCTGAACCCTGAAACCTGAAATCTAAACCCAAAACCCTAAACCCCTGAACCCTTGAAGCCTACACCCGCTACACCATGCGCACAACTCAGGAGGTCACGCACGCAGCGCTACCTGGTTGAAAGGCTTACCCACAGGCTTTGGGTTGTGGCGATGAGCCTGTTGGCTTAGGGTCTACTTGGAGGGTCATGGGGACTTAGGAAGTGCGTTAATAGTGGAAATAGCTAAAGTTACTATATGGTTTATAGGGGTTATTAACCTACTTGCTGAGTCCCCCTGACTCTCCAAGTAGGTTTCAGGGTTTAGGGTCCACCGCAGCAAAAGCCTGGAACATCGTTAATTCCGAGGGTAGGATCGGGTAAGAATGAATGGCATCTCAAAGAGGGTCCAAGTACTCAATAATCATTGGGTCCTGCCCCCACCCATTAACAGTCTTTAATAGGCAACATATTAAGGGCTATATATGATCGTAGTACAAATATTATCCAACTGTTAATGAGTGGGGGCAGTACCCAAAATAATCATATGAGCCATGGTCTAAACTCCTAGTATCCCCCTTGGTAAACCCTAGTAGGGTTTAGGGTTGGGGGTGTGGGGCGCAGGGTGTAGGTTTGGAGGCCCTATAAAAAGTATGGTTTCATGGTCATATTGGGGTTGTATAGGTTTGAAGGGTACCGGCGATAAAGCCCTTGTTGATTCTGATAAAACAAATATTACTGAAGACTAACATGTCGAACCCTAAATTTAGATCCTAGACACAAAAACCCTCAAACAATGAAATCAATAGCTAGCCGGCCGGCTACCCTGACCTTCACGTTTCCAACTGTGTGTAGAACATCTCCATGGAACCACCCCCGAATACAAGGACCATAAAACCTAAATCCAGAATCCTAAGAACACCTAAACCCTAGACCCCAAAACTCACATTCTACTGATAGGCACGATGCGGCAAAGGTTTCAAACAGGAAAGTTGGCCCTGAACCCTGGGGGTTTGGGTTGGCTTTTGCAAGCCGGAGGCCACAAGGACCTACACGCAAGCTTGACATCATTGACGCCTTAAACCCTAAGCCCTAAACCCTAAGTCTTCAGCATCCGGGTGCCTGCCAGGTCCCGTTTGGCACAGTCCAAACTTCCTGCAGTTCAAGGCTCTTCAGAGTTTGTACCCCAAGGGCTCAGGGTTCAGGAATGAGGGTGGTTCGGGGGTTTAGGCATCAGGATTTCGGATTTGTACTATGTACAAGGGTCCAGAAGTTTGGAGATACAGGCCTCCAACTCATTGCCCCATGGTCGTGGGGCATAGTCAGCAACCATGCAGGCATAGGGCGTTGTAATTCGATGCCATAGGATGAATTGTTCGTAGTGTGGACTTCGAGGCACTTTTTGTGGACCCTGAACCCTAAACCCTAGGTCGACATCTTAACAACACGTGCAGCGCATGCCAACAAGCATACACTCCCGACCACATCCTCCCCAAAAGAATAAAGCATACCGCGCAGGCAGTATTCGGTGAAAAATGAAAGGCTACCTTCCAAATCAAAGGAATGAACCTCGTCTGCTAAGCTTAGGAAATACTAGGAGAGCTTGGGGGGTACTGAGGAAACCCGGCTTATCCCCATCAACCCCCAAACATGGTAATATAAGGGTAAGGATGGTTAGAATAGTTTCGCGCTACGATATACTATGACTGCAAGCAGCCTCCTACAACTCCAGCAACTACAGTGCTTACGTAAGTCCAGTGCACAAACAATGTCAAACTTTCTTCTGTTTGTCTAATCCAGACTGGGTCCAGATTTCTCTCTGGTCAGAGGTCTAGGCCTTAGATTTCAAGGTTTGGGGGCATGCCTGCGTAGTCTGCCCTAAAACCACCACGAAAGCGCAAAATGTCCACTCTGAGAAGAACAGTCGTCTTCCCAGGGCCTTTTCGCGGGGTTTCATATCATGTTAGGGCAGGAGAATATGACACTCTGATATCCAGGGAAGGGACTGGGGCTTTGGCCCAGAGATTTAGTCTCGAACAGACGACATGGGGAGCACCAATCTTTGGGGGAGGTCATTTAGAAACCTGGGCCGTATGCTAAAGAAGCCATTCGGCTCCAAGAATTTCTCCTCTCCAAGAATCTCAAAATGTTCCCCTCATCTGTAGGCAGCGTAGCACGTAGCACTTTCTCGCTGCTGCCCACGAAAACCTTGATTGGGAGCTCACAAGGGAGCGGTCTAATTTGCCCTGTGCAGCACGCCTGGGGAGGGGGGAAAGACCATCGTAAACCACATCTCCTTCCCTACATAAACCCACAAAAAAGCACCAAGTTCTGTTACACCCGTGCCTCATGACAGATTTTATAGCGGGAGCACGCCCTATCTCGGGGAAGGAAGGCACGGCACTCTTCATCCCTCGCCTCAGAGCATGAAACCCTAAACTTCCCAACCCCCAAGCCTGATTTTAGGCCCCAAAGTGAGAACCCTCAACCCTAGGCCCCAGAAGTCAACAAATCAAGCCCTCAAGCCTCCCTCCTGAGACCTAAATTCAAAACCCTAAACTCGAAACAAAAAAACCCTAAACCCTAAAGCTATAGTCTGAGCTCCTAGTATCCCCTTTACTTACCCGATAATACTCCCCTATACAATGAACCCTGCATTTCAAATTCCCTCTGCCTCGGCTTCCCTAAGGAAGAGCGCGCAGGCTTCAAAGGTCGAAATGCGGCCTGGCCACTGATTGGGTTTAGAGTTTAGGTTTGTAGGGTAGCCTACATTGGGGTGATTAGGGATGTAGGGTTTAAGTGGTTTTAGCGGCTATATGGGAAAACTAGTACGAAGATCTTGGTAGCGCCAAACCCCAATAAAAATGGAAAAGCAGCATGGATAACAACATGGACAATGAATTTGGAGCTGTTGTGTTTTAAATACGGGTTTGTAGAGGATAGCCGCAACTCCTGAAACTACTTGGAGGGTCAGGGTGACTGAGTAGGTGGGTTAATAATGGGATAACTAGGGTTACTATATGGGTTATAGGCGTTATTAACCTACTTACTAGGTCCCCCTGCCCGTATACCCTAAACCCTAACCTACTTACTAAGTCCCCCTCCAAGTAGGACCCTACAACCATCACATGACTATACTACGGTCCCTACTTGCGGAGGTTGGGGTTTACCGACGTCAAGGAACTTTAGAATACTTTCACCTCCCAAATTTAGGCCACTCAGCGTTCAGGGTTTAGGGTTTATGGGTAATTTAGAATAATTTCAGTTCCCCATTTCAGGTCATGTTGGTACTATTCCCTAAATAAACCATTTAATGTGAGGTGGGTGAGGTCGCTTTAAGTCGTCCGCTTCAAATTGCCCAGTAATCCTCTTCATCATACTATTCCAAAGACTTTGGAATTTTGGATCCCCGGTGTGGTCTAGGATCTTTAGAAGCAATAAAGATTTGGCATTTCGGTAAAAGTCCAGGATTTAGGGCGAGGCCGTACGATTTGGGCTGCAAGTTCTAGAGCTTTAGACCCAAAACGGCCATTTCCGGCCCTTTCACGCACCACAAAAACCTCATGCCAACGGCATAGGAATTAGGACATTCTACCTTAAACTTTAAGCCTCAACCCTAAACCCTAACCCCTAAACCAAGGACCCTAAATCCCAAATCCTAAACCTTCAAACCTCAGACCTACAGTGGGCCTCGCCCTGCCCCAGGCTTCAGGGCATCAATGAGGGGCGAGTGGAACTCTTGGACAGCGCTGTCCGGCAGCCTGCGCGGAAGCTCTCAATCTTACTAGGGACCCTCCAAACAAATTACGCGGCTTAGGTTTTTTTTCAAGAAAGGTGTATATGGGATTGTATAGCCCCAATGGGCCCCAATAAGGGGGAATCAAATGGAAAAGAATATGGAGTAATACATGGACGGTAAGTGGCTTATAAGGATTGGGGTTTCCAAAAATTTGGGGGAATTACCTTTTCGGACGTCCCTGCTACAGTATTTTTGTATTTTGGGGTCCACGTTGGAGTCCCCCTAGCAATTGAACAGATGTAGAAGCTTATTTGGGACTCCTACCTCACTGCTTGGACGTGCTGGGAAGCTGGGGAAGAGCTTGCAAGTGGGGCGAGGGTCTGTGCGGCTGGTTTCAGGGTTACTGTATTCCTGACAAAGCCTCAAAGCCCCAAGCCTATGGCAAATCTAAGCGCACTCATTCAGTCCTTCGAGCTTCCGAGGCCGTAGAGCTTTTAAGTCTAGATACTGGCTCTTGTTGAACCCGCGTATATGCCTCAGGCGGACCCCCCATCCAGCAATAGTGACAACGAAGGATAATGGTGATTATATTCGCGTCCACTTATATTCGTATTATACCGCTATTACAGAGCGGGGGGTCCACCTAATATACCTCTATGTACCCAACACTGGTCCTAAACCCCCAGCCCCGAAACCGCAAACAACATATCGTCAGCCCCAATCGGTAAACCGTATGCCGCAAGCCCTAATCTACAAACCCCACCCGCAAAGCTAAGTCTAAATCCCCCAGCTTGGGTCAATTGATGGCTACCACAAGAGACTGTTGTAGATATATGAAGGACCTATGAACTCCATCTTAATCTAAATTTCTGAGCCCTAATCTGCACACCCTCATCCCTAATACCCGAACTCTCCAAGTCGCGTTTAGGGTTTAGGGTTTTACGGCTTAGCCGAGCTCAAAACGCTGAGTCTTAAAAAGCCAGGCCAGTGTTTAGGCTCCAGCTAGGCAGAGTTACAACCCAAGAATCCCAAATCCTAAGCCGCGGCTTAGGGTTTAGGATTACAACCCAGTACCCTTGACCCTAAACCCTAAACCCTAAATCCTAAAAATGGGATTTAACCCCTAACAAACACTTCTGAAGGCCCTTGACCCTAAACCCAAACATGCCTCAAACAAGGCAGCGGAGGTGCGCTCTTTGCGCTCCTCCTCCGATCCAGCGCCATCTGCAAAGCTTGTACCTGCTCCGTGCTGAGGCTTGGCAGAAGAGGGGTTTAGGATTTAGGGTTTAGGATTGAGGGTTTAGGGTTTAGGATTTAGGGTTTAGGATTTTGGAGTTAGGGTTTAGGATTTGGGTTTAGGGTGTAGGGCAAAGGGTCTAGGGTTTGGGCTGCATCTACGGTTTAGGACTGTAGGGTCCAGGGCTTAGGTTTTCCCTACCTCTGCTTAGCCAGGGATGAAGAAATGGATGCTTTTGCAAGAATCACCAAAAACTCTGCATCCAAACCTGGCTCATGAATCCGAGGCCCCGTTCCCCTACACCCTTACATCGAAACACCAAATCCCCAAATCAGGACCCTATAGATATCACATGCCCATACTAGGGTCCTAACATTGGGAAGTTGAGATGTCCCGAACACCTCTTATGAAACTTGCCTCTGAACATGGAAACTACTATGTTATTCCGAGTTTAGGGGCCTCAACCCTAAACCCTACCTGGACCCCCAAAAGTATGTAGAATAATGGCCTTTTGGGCTATTATTATGGGTTTAGGGCTATTGTTTTACATACTTTTTTGGGGTTTAAGTAAACCAAAGTTGACGGGATACTCCGGGAAAGCTTGAGTGCGAATCCAAAGGCTCTACGCCGATCAAAGCCTGAATTTCCTGCCTTTTCTGGGCGAATAGGAAAAAGGGGGAACATTTTATGTACCCGGACCCCAAAAGTATGCAAAACAATGGTCCTTATGGCTATTATTATGGGTTTAGGGCTATTATTTTACATACTTTTGGGGTTTATGTAGGCGGTATCTACGGATTAGGTTCCTTTATTCCCTACCCAGCACCAGTAAGCAACCTCAAACCCTTGAACAAATTTTGCCGCCTGCTCCCAGGAGCCATCAGGAACCAACCTGCCAGAACAGTTGTCAGCTTCTTAGCGTGAGCGAGCCAATCTTCGAATCAAAAACCTCGAGGGCGCTTTGAACGCAACTTGTGGAGGGCCCTAAACCCTAAAGTCTAAAACCCTAAACCCTTAAACCCCTAAACCCTAAACCCTAACCCCTAAACTCTAAACCCTAAACCCTAAACCCTAGCATATTTGCTTCAGCTTTGAGGGGGCCTGGCACCTTGCCGTCAACCCCAAAACCCCAAACCCTAAACCCTGGCCCAGCCCTGCATCATCCCTTGGGTACTGCCCCCCCTCAGTAACAGTGGATAATTAATACAATATGGTTATATATAGCCCTTAATAGGACCCCTACACAAATCATCCCCATTGAATTCCTCAGAGAGGCCCAACCCGCAGTGGAGTCCCCAACTTGTACACCAAAATTAATTACTAGACGCCGTATCATAGCTGCCCGGGGTGAAGAGCCATGAGGCACCAAACAAAAAATACAACAAACGAGCTGTCGACCTTACGACCCTAAACCCTAGAGCTTGAACCCCTAGACCGCAAACAAACCCTCAAAGCCTGAACCTGCGCAGCCTTGATCCTCTCAACTCTGAATCCTAAACCGTGCAACCTTTAGACCCCGAAACCCTTGAGCCTAGTTTTCGTAAACCCTAAATCCCTAGACCTTAAAGTCCTATACCCTATCTTTAACAAAGCCAGGATGACAAGATCAAGTCTGTCGGCCGGTCTTCGTTGCCGATTGAAGGTCCCGCCGGCTCCTCTTGGCTTGGGTTAAGAGCTTAGGGTTTACTGGGTTGCTGTTAAGGAACTTAATTTAAGTTACTATATTGGGGAAACCCTATTATTTACTATATATACCCATTATGGTAACTTAATTTTAGTTTCTTAACAGCAACCCAGTTTAGGGTTCAAGGTTTAGGGGTCGAGGGTGCCCTGAAGATTTGGCGTTTGTTTTGTACAGGGCTTCCGGGGTTTCAGGTTCGAGGGGGGGTTGGGGTTGGGTGGGGTTTGAGGGTGCCAGGGTTCAAGGATTTAGGGTTTCGGGTTCGGGCTTTAGGGTTTAACTCTAAACCCCTAAGCCCGGAAGGGCTGGGAGTTAACTAGGGTTTAGGGCTTAATATAGGGAATCTAGGGGTTATATTAGCCCTGGACTAAATTTGTAGTATATCCCTTAAAATCAGTCCCCCAAAAATCCTATGCAGAGGGCCCCCCCCACCCTAAATTTAGTCCGTAGCTCATATGAGCAGTGTTTTTTGGTGGTTAAACCCAGTAAGATTATATTCCTTATATAAAATACTATACCAAAAAGGAGGATATAATCGTACTCTCTATTGCGTACCATAGTATCCACCCAAAAAATACTACTCATTCAGGGATATAAAGACGTTGTATGGGTTCCTGGGCTGGGCTCAAAGAGCTGCACGGCGTTCCGAGCGTTTGCTGGGGTCTGCTGGGGGGTTCCGACTCTTACCCTGAGAACTCCAGCCATGAACAGGTACAGTCCCCCTTAAGTAGATAGGGTTTAGGGTCTGGGGTCTAGGGTTTAGGGTTTAGTCCCCCTTAAGTATATAGGGTTTAGGGTCTAAGTCCCCCTTAAGTAGATAGAATCTGGGGTATGTGGGGATGTTATTCTAATATACTCAAAGCCATATTCTACTTGTTTAAGGAGGACTAAACTATTTATAGACTTTGGGGCCCAGCGTAAGCATCATCTATAGACTTACAGCCCCAGGGTTGTGCGAGAGACTTACTGGTGCTTTAGGGGGACAATGGGGGACTGGATCCCTCCCTATAAGATCCCCATACCCCTATCCTTGTACCTGCATTCACTCCTCCACTCCGTAAGCACCAGCGGGAAGATCCCAAACATGTCTGCTACCCCGTCCTTCACAGCAGGTGTTTCAAGCCACTGCTGCAAAGTCCTGACGCAGTATTGCTCGGCCCCTATGATTCTATCATATGAGCTGGCGTCAAAATTACTTGTCTGTGGTAATGGTGGAAATCATTTAAGGTGCCCCGTATGGTTTTGCAGTGGTTTTTTCATATCTCTACTCATTGAACAGCCCTCCTCATTACTGTACAATTACGGTAATTTTGACCCCGGCTCATATAGGGATTCCTTAGGAGTATGTAAGGACATCATTTAGGGTTTAAGGTTTAGTGTTTAGGGTTTGCGAAGGGCCAAAAAGGAGGTTCTGCACCAAAAGCCCCGAAGGTCTTGCTGCAGGGCAATATGCATGCGCGCCTTGACGCCTTCATACGCTTCAAATGCTGAAGCTCCGGCTCTTTAGCAATCAAGGCACCTCAAGTAGAAACAACCTGCATGCCTGGGTTCTTCTCCAGTGTCGTGCTGAAAGGCAAAACGCAGGCCGTACTTGCAGATTACCCCAAGGGCAACTACGTTCAAATCCGGAAATGACAGCATTGCGTCCTTATCTCGCAAGCGGCATTTCACTACTGAAGCGGGATGCGTGCAGCAAAACGGGGCTGTCCGCGATGCAGCGGGTTCCTTCCATGAAGACGCCAAGGCAAGCAAAAATCTGGAATCCTACTACTTACGAACCCTAACACTAAAATTAATTGGCATATCGTAGCGCCTGGCATTCTTGTAATCATCGAGATATTCTCTTATTCCCCCACTAAGCCCCCAGTAAGATTAGGATGCTTTCTCCCTTCCACACCTGCTGCCGTCGCTCGGAAGCAGGAGGTGCGTTCCTTGGCTGGTGCTCCAGAATTGGGAGATTAGGGTTCAGGATTTAGGGTTGAGGGTTTAAGGTTCAGGATTTAGGGTTCAGGGTTTAGGGCTTGGGGTCCGGATTTGGCCCTTTACAGGTCAAGAGTTTTGGACCATGGAGGATTTTGACGAACCCCTTAATATGAGCTATAGTCTAAACTCCTAGTATCCCCCCTAATATCCCCTATAGTAGTCTCCTATATAATCCCCTATATAACCCCCCTGTAAGGAGTTTAGACTATGGCTCATATGGATTCGCGGCATGCCCAGGGCCAGCTCAGGCCGCCCTAGGATCCTGATAGCCCTATGCCCCAATAGCCTACATAGGGTAGTGGGGTTCGGGCTTAGGGTTGAAGGTTTAGGCCTAAAGGGTCCTAAGTACCCGGAATAGTGACATAAGGAAAGGGATTACAGAAATCTCTTGCGATCGAGTTTATTCATCCGACGCTATGGGAGTCTCATAGCTGCCCCTCTCTAATTGCCTTGTTAACCCAGACCTCTGCTACTCCTCCCCGTACGGCCCTAAGCTTACCTCGGCTTATGAGAGAATGAAAAGAGAATGCAAACTATTGTGAGGGTTTAGGGTGGTTCCCCATCAACCACATAATGATGAGGGTGCCCTTTTTGCGATGGTCCGCCTTAATCAGGAGACCACCACACCACCCCCCCCCCTCCCCCCAAAAAAAACAACAACACACACAGGGAAAAATGATACTACTGGTGTACCTAGGAATAGAAGCTACTATAGTATTAGGGAGTATATAGCGACTATTGTAGAAGGATCCAGTACTTCATTCCTTGCTAACCGGAAGTGCATAAGGGATCCAGAGATGGAGTGCTCGATGAAAAGCCACCAAAATCCTGAACCAAGCCCCCAACCCCTAGATGCCAAAAATGTTCTCTCAACAGCTCAAAGTGTGCAACCCTGCTGTAGCCCAAACCCCTATCCCCCAAACCCTAAACCAAAAAAAACGTCCCCTGACCCTACTCCATCAGGTGACTCTGGGGCCTCCATACTAATCTTGAGATGTTTGCAGGATCACATATTCGGGGGATCGAGGTCAATTGAGGTTACCCACATCCTTCCCTGAACCCTACCCAGACCCTCCTATGTAGTTCCTTTTTGGGTAGCATATTATAATCCCTTGCCAATAAAACATAACAGAGCCAAAAAAGAACTACACAGGAGGCCTTGGGTAAAGCCTAAACCCTAAACCCTAAGCCCTAAACCTTAAACCCTAAGTAGGTGCCCTTGGGTAAACCCTAAACCCTAACCCTTAAACCCTAAGTAGGAGCCCTTGGGTAAACCCTAAACCCTAAACCTTAAACCCTAAGTAGAAAGGCCTTGGGTAAACCCCAGAACCCTGAGGGACCATCACTAGGAGGGACCTCTAATCCCATTGCCTTGTATTACGGTTTATGGGGTTTAGGGTTTAAGGGTTTAAGGGTTTAAGGGTTTACGGGTTTAGGGGTTAGGGTTTAGGGTTTAGGGTTTAGGGTTTAGGGTTTAAGGGTTTAGGGTTTAAGGTTTAGCGTTTAAGGGTTTAGGGTTTAGGGTTTAAGGGTTTCGGGTTTAGGGTTTAAGGTTTAGGGCCGGCAGTCCCTTGCTACCCCCATAACCTACAGGGTTCCGCGTTAAGGGTCAGGCCCAA
>CAJNIZ010046001.1:4398-14658 GCA_905231905.1 Symbiodinium pilosum
AGGGATTAGGGTTTAGGGTTAATTTCAACAACTGCAGACCTGGACGATTTGATTACTACTGCTTGCTGTTGTTCATAGACTGGCCGTCGCGCTGCTGTTCCAGTTGCACGGTACCTTTCCAAAAATGGGGGTTTCTCAAAACTGAGGGTACCATTTTGGGGGTCCAATAATAAGGATTATAGTAATTTGGGGTCTACATTGGGGTCCTTGCTAAACGCTGGCAAGCTGCCAGGACCAGGCATTTGCCAGGCTAGCATTCATCTTCCTGGCTCCTGGCTCAGCGACGAAATCGCGCGCGCGACACGGTGATGCCTGTAAACTCCATAAGCCCAGGGCCCTGGAGCCGTAAAATCACAAGAAATCTGCTGGATAGGAACCACCGGTTGGATAAAAAGGGTCCTGAAAAGATGAGATGAGGCCAAAGCTTCAGAGAAAACCAGAAGCAACACAATAGTAGTTTCCGTTTTATTTTCCGTTATCCCTCTATGACCCCAATGTAACTGTAACCCTAATATTACCTCACAAATGAGAAACATGGCCTTGCGAAAGCTCAGGTCCCTTTCTGGCAGTTTATCGGATGATTGTTTTAAGGGGTACCTGGGGACCCTAGTTCTTATGCAGATAGACAGAAAGCAGCTTAGGGTTTAGGGTTTAGGCAGTCCCCCATCATGTCTCGACTTCTGGCCCGAAAGCCCTGTTGGCTCCAGCTGCGAGAAGGTAGATACTTTCCCAGTAAAAGATCCTAATGTGCCCTAACAGATCTAAGAGTCGTCTGGCCATTGTGAGAGTCCTGTTTAGTGGTGAATAGACGACATTTTGACCTTGGCCCCCTGTGAGTTGCCATGGTTAAGCAATCTGTGTGCATGCAGTGCCGGCGCTGGAGCAAGGGTTGGCATGACAGGGTGAATGAACCCTATGACCAGTTCTACTGCACATGGTGCTGGGCCCGCTTCATGGGCCAGCAGATGGGCTCCGTAAGAGGCAAGGACACCGTGTGGTGGAGGGAGCAGTGGAAGGCCGCAACAAACGCCCCAAGACATCATTCAAGTCCCCTCACCTGCAAGAAATACTGGCGGCGCCAGGCAGAAGGAGAAGTTGAACGTTCTACTGGCAAGGAGGACGAGGACCAAGAGGACGAAGAGGATGGAACACAAGATGAAGTGAAGGAGGAGCAGGAGGAGGAGGAGGAGGAGGACGAGGACGAAGGACAGGATGAGTCGGAGGAGGAAAGCGAAGATGCCGATGAGCTTGAAGAAGAAGAGACCCCAAAATGGGTGCAACAAGCTGTGAACGTTCTCTGGAAGCACGGTGGTGGCAACATGAACTGGACCACATTTCAGCAGAAGTGCGGGCTCCCACGCGGGGTGTCGAAGCACGCCATTCTTTCTCGGCCAGAGTTTGAAAGCTGTGGCAAGAAGAACTGTTCTGTTAGACTGCAGAAGTGGGTAAGATTGCAACGCTATGCTTGAGAAGTGTTGCTACCTGATAGCTGAGCTAGGTACCACAGTAGCACCCTTTTGCCCTTTTCATGTTGGGTTTCCTTATTAAAGCTGAAAATTATGAAAAAGGGTACCCTTATTATTCATGGGTTACTGGGCAACCAAGGCTGCCTAAGATAGCCGGCTGGTTGATTTTAGCCCTTCATGTCGCAGTCAGGCGAAAGTGCAGGTCTCCGGGACACAACCCGTTTGCCTCAAAGGGGCATTTCCTGTAAAAATCTCCTGATAGCGGGGCCTAAGGCCCCAGACCCAGAGTGCTGTATATCTAGTAGTCAAAATCTGGCTGAGAATCCACTCGCTATTTCAGACTCAGGTGAATCGTGCGCTCGTTTTTTCGAAAGATGTTAGTCGAATCCTGTTTTCGGTATATCCTTACAGCCCCATGCGGAGGATCCTCTTCTTGCGGTTCACATCCCATGGTTCAGTTCATTTTCTTTCTCAGCGCACGCCATGGTAGAGTTCTTTCATCATATCCTTTTGAGCGGTGGCATTGTAGAGTTATTGGGTCTTCAAAATGAGCCCCAGGCACATGCGATTTGGGCGACCTAGTAGCAAGACGCACTAGCATGGAAGAGGGCCTGTGAACTAAAGCATCACATGTTTGTGGCTCCAAAGTGCCAGCCTTCAGCAGTCACTGGTCTGCCGTCACAACAGCAACTTCTCATTGTTTAGGGTTTAGGGTTTAGGGTTTTTAGGGTTCATGGTGGTTCGTTGGCACGTTCAGAAGGACAACCGCCCCTGCTCTAAGGTTGTTAACGTCGCCGGCGGCCTTGTGCTTACGGCATTCTACTACAACTTCACTGCTTTCGAGGCAGCCTGCGCAACTGCATGATGTTGTTGCCCTTCTTGTTGTTTTGATGCTGCGCCTGCTTAGTTGTTATGCAACAACAATACAGCCACAGCCGCTATTGCTGCTATCAAAGTTGTTCCTTCAGAAGTATTCTCCAGTATCAGACATGAAAGCCCTAAGCCCTGAACCCGGAATCCGTACCTAAACCCAAAACGCAAAACCCTAAACCTTAAACCTTAAAACCCACAGGTAAGACCCAAATCAATCCTTCCCACGCCAGGTTTATATCATGTCGCTCTTCTGGGCTGTGGGCGCCTTTGCTTCGAGCCACGAGCTCCAGGTTAAGGGTTTAGGGTTTAGGGCTTAGGGACTTAGGGTTTAGGGATTTAGGGTTTAGGGTTTAGGGATTTAGGGTTTAGGGTTTAGGGATTCAGGGTTTAGGGTTTAGGGTTTTAGGGCTTCAAGGTTGAAGGATGAGGGTTCAAGGTTTAAGGTTTAGGGTTTGAGGTCTTAGGGTCTACAGGGTTGAGGTCAGTTGCCCAGCATGCTTCGAGTTGCTCAGGGGATCATCTCCATCCCGCTGTACCAAGTGAAGATATCCATCATGGATGTGACCTTCTCTCTCATGCCGTGGCCCTGGAAAAAGCTCCTGGTAAATCATGGACGGAGTGCATGGCAATAAGGAGCATGCTTCAGGTCGCTGTGACAGGCTGCAGCATGGCGCGCTACAGTTGCACAGCGAAAAGAAACGTCGTGCTTCAACATCCCCAAGGAATCTCGAACATCCCCCGCCCCCACATCCCTTGGAACAAGACTGGATCCCATGAAACATACCTCGAAACATACCCCGATCCAAACGTGTCATGTTTTGTTTCCCATTTTTACCGGAAACACCCACATAGGTCTAAGCCTATAATCTTTAAACCCCAGACCTAACCTAAACCCTACACACTATGAATCCTAAATAGTAAACCGTGACTCCCTCTAGTCTGCTTTCTCCCAGGCTGCGGGAGACTTACCGAGTGACCCGCGTGATGGAGACGGATCCCCCGCAGGCCAGCCAGCTCTCAAAAAGAAGAAGAACAGGAATCCGTAATAACGATAGTAATATTATACATCAAGAAGTAGAAATAATTTGTAATAATCACACTCAGAATAACGGTAACCAACAATACTGAGGGCTTTGGGTTCAGGATTTGTGGTTTCTTGGGGGTAAGGTTTGGGGGTTAAGGGCTGAGAGTTTGGGTGTTGGAGTTCAGGCTTTGCCGTAAGTAGACAGAAGGTAAACATAAGAGAAGCCCTGATATGTTTGATCCACATTCTGGTCAAGGAGAAGTTTAGAGTCCTGCAAGAAGCCTCCTGATCGGTTCATACTCCTGGTTTCTGGGGTCGCAACTACCTAATTTTGTATTATCTTTCATTGCTTAGCTACGGGCCCAACCAAGGGTACAAACCCGAAGTGTGCCAAAAAACCCGGCACCATGTGACCCTCCGTTCTTGGGTGTAGTATCTCTACACCCTACACCCCAAACTGCCCTGAACCCTAAACCCTAATTCTGGGGCTCTAAGTCTGTAAATAATACCAACATTGGGCCCCAAGCCCTATGAATAGTACCTACATGGAGCCTTCGGGTAATCCATTTGGACCTTCAACCCTAAACCCTAAACCTTCAACCCTAAACCCTAAACCCTGATCGTGTGTTAGGACAGCACTCCGGTCCTGGTCTCCAAGTTGCCAAGGCAGGGTCTCCGAGTGGCTTCAGCAGCTGGGTTGAGGGTTTAGGGTTCAGGGTTTAGGGTTGAGAGTTTAGTGTTTAGGGTTTAGGGGACGGTGCACAAAGAATCTCACTTCCAGGGTTCACGGGGGTTAGGGTTTAGGAAGCTTTCAAAAAACAAGGACGGTGGGGTTAGGGTTTAGGGTGGGACCTATTTGAGAGAGGATTGCAGGAACTTGGGGTATGTTCCAAGATCATGCAAACGTCGAGCCCATGTCGACCATCGACACGTGGCCAGAATTTTCATGCGTGCCCGAAGGATTCTCTCTCGTTTGTGTTCCTCACAGTCTGAGGTTCCATTGGCTTCATGTGGATGAACCAGAGAGTCCTCGCCTCAGTGAGAGCTAGTAGGGGCTGACTGGAGCAATGTCTCTTGTAGCAGCTCTTGCCCAGTCATAGAACAGTTTTATTGTTCCTTTCCACCTTGGGAATACATGAACCCTACACCCTAAACCCCTAAATCCTAAACCCCTGAATCCTAAACCCTAAACCCCTACACCCTCAATCTCGACCCCCAGTTCAGATCTCGCGCGCAGCCGTTTTGGGACAGCTGCCTCAGTGTGGAAGTGATAGTTTTCATACAGGAGGGAGCCCAAAATAGACCCCAAAATCTAGACCCTAAAACCTACATGAGCTAAAGTCTAAACTCCTTAAAGAGGGTTGTAGAAGGGCTTATGTAGGGGAATACTTTAAGGCTCATTAAGGGGGATACTAGGAGTTTAAACTATAGCTCAGATCTCCCCTATATTACCCTTAACTTTGGGAACACCCCAAGTGTACATGGCCGGCCAAGGCACCGCTCGGCAGCAGCAGGAGCAGAGAATCTTGCTGTGGCCCTCACCTGGGCACATTCAATCTAGGTACCCCAGAAGTACCCTTTCGCGTTTTTTTTTGAGGTTTCCTTATTAAAGCTGAACAGTAAGGGTCCCATTTTGGTGCCCTGAGCATTAGGTGCCGGAGTGTCCTCTTTCACCAAAGAGGGCCCAGAGTTTTGCGAACATCCCACATAGAGATATGTACACTTGGGGGTTAGGGGGTCCCGATAATGAGAATCATAGTATTTCAGGGTCTGTAAGGGCTTAGGGTTTAGGGTTAAGAGTAACGGGAAACTACCACATAGGGCTATGTGGGCATCTAGACTAGGTGTAGGGTTTCACAAAACAGCAACTTCATCCCAGGAGGAACAGGAAATGGAGACTGGGATCTTGTAGTGATGACTTGTGGAGATTGCCGGCGTCACTATGAGCAGGTGTGTTAGAAACGATGTTCTTCCTGCTACTGTTTCTGCTGCTGCTGATTATTATCCTGACTCTGTTTTACTTGGCCATGAGATTGCAAAGAAACCTAAACCCTAAGGCCTGAAACCCTAAATCCTGAATCCTAAACCCTAAACCCTGAATCCTAAACCCTAAACCCTGATTCCTAAACCCTAAACCCTGAATCCTAAACCCTAAACCCCAGTAAAAACCTAAAACTTGCTATTTTGGGAGGAATCCAAGGTCTTCCTGGCCGAGGCGTTGCTTTTAGGGCTCCTAGGAGTCTAGGTTTGGTGGACCCCCCACCCTGACAGTGTTAGGGTTTTGGGTTTTGGGTTTAGGGTTCAAGGTTTTGGGTTTAGGGTTTTGGGTTTTGGGGGGTCCACCTAAGGTCTAGGGGTTAAAAGTTAAGACTCAGTCTAGACCTTGACATATTATATTGGGATAATGGAAAGAGAAAATGGAAACGACTATAGTATGTTGGGGTTAAATTGGGATAATGGAAAAGAAAATGGTTCTACTATAGTATATTGGGGTTATATTGGGATGATGGAATAGAAAACGGAAACTACTGTAGTGCATTGGGGTTATTTTGGGGAATGGAAAATAGAAACTACTACAGTATATTGGGATGATGGAAAGAGAAAATGGAAACGACTATAGTATGTTGGGGTTATATTGGGATAATGGAAATAAAATGGAAACTACTTCAGTATATTGGGGCAATGGGAAAGAAAATGGAAACGACTATAATATGTATTCATGGCTTGGACAGGAGTTGATGTCTTCCAGCGCCCTCCGGTCGGGGGCTCAATGCCGCGTGGCAGTTTCCAAAAAAGTCCAAGGGCTGACAGGATCTCATTTGGGGTATAGGTTTTAGGGTTTAGGGTTTTTTGGGGAACCATTCCTTTTGGAAACTGCCATGTTGTCTTATGCACGTTCTCAGGGCTCTCTGATTTTGATGCTTCTTGTGCTATCTCCAGCCGTGCCACAAGTGGCCAGGAGAGACATTGAGGAGAAGGGCAAGGAGCCTCGTGTTCAAGAGGGTGCTAGTACCCATTGGGGTAATATTAGGGACAATGGAAAAGAAAATGTAAACTACTGTAGGGTTATGTAGGGTATATACACTTCAAGGTTTACCTTGAGGTTCAGGGTTGTTGATTCAAGGTTTACCGGCCTTGCTCTCCCCAAGCAGACGTGGAGCCTGTAAAGGGGTCCTTTGTAGACTACTACTGCGTTAATGGAATCTATATGAGTTTCCATGTTAGTTCGGGCGGAGGGCACTGTCTGGTGTAGGCTTGCTTTGTTTTATCTAGAGGCTGAATAGGTAGGAAGATTCTCAGCGAACTGTCCTTGTATAGCTGCGGTGACAGAAAACCTTTTGCAAGCATTCTTCGGGCCTCAGCAGTATGAGCAGAGGGGGGTGGGTATGATCAAGACCTAGACCCTTTAAAACAAACCCTAAACCCTGGGGATCCTGGGATCATTCCTCCGGTTACCTGAAGAAGGAGCATGTCAATGCCACATGCACTCACTGAGTTGAGCGTGTACACGATTCTGTGTGCTGGCTCAAGTGAGAAAAGAGACGAGAAAAGTCTTATTGAGGTGAGGCATTCACTGTTGGCAGCTGGCTATCAGGTTGCCTAATACACCTTCAAGGTCCGAAAGAAAACATAGTTGTGCCACATGTTACTAGCAACTGTGGCTTTGGTGGCTTAATTGTACATCCCAAGTCTCGGCTATTCATTGCCAATTGGGCGCTGTACAGCTTCCGAGTGACACTTGACATCATTCATCTATGAGCTATAGTCTACACTCCTTAGAGGGGGAGGCGCTCAAAAGGAAGGAGGTGTCCTTTGTTGGGATTCGCAAGCTCACCGTCTTTGGTTTTTGAAGTCAGGATTTCATGTCTCACTGGGCCCTAAACCCCAAATCTAAAGCCCTAAACCCCAAACTCTGCCGGGAATATAGCAGGCGGAGCCCTCACCCAGCAATAGTGGCCACAAGGGATCATAAGGATTCTACTAGGGTCCTATTATATTCCTATTAGACCACTATTACAGGGTCGGGGTGTCCTCCTAACGAATATACATGTAGCGGACCCGCCGGTCTGAAGCTGTTCTTGCCAACGAAATTGCTGACGCGCACTAGTTTTGGGCGGAACCTTGGAAGTTCCAAAGCAGCTGAACTTGTGCGAACAGTACATACGAGCTATAGTCTAAAGTCCTGAGAGGAGTTGTATAGGGGAGGATTATAGGGGTAAATAAGGGGTCTAGTAGGAGTTCAGACTATGGCTCATATGAAGCAGAAGCCACGGAAGCTGTCAGCTTCTGCGGTTGCTTGTGGCAGCTGCCACTGTAGAGACGGATCTCAATCATGGCAGGGAAGGTATTTCCTTTGCATTGTCTTATACATTCCTAGCGTATGACCCACATGTTGCCGCTCTGGTTTGCGAGGAAGGAATAGTGCATGCACAAATCAAACCCGTTTGCGCCCGTGAAGGAAGTATCAACCGCGAAATCCTAGTCGAAAACTAACCATGTCTAGGCAGGTGCGTATGCTTCCTGCAGAACAGCAATTAAACTCTCTCAGGCCACCATGTCTCTGTTTTTTGTGTATGTGTGCTTGCAAGCCAAGCTCATGTCACAAGGACGGAATTATCCCCCCGTCCTCAGATGCGCAACACCGACCCCTAGCCAATCCCAGGATGAACGCCCTGATCAATGGCCTTTTCTTTCTGGCTGCAGTCCTGGCGCCTGCTGCCATCATTGTGGGGCTTTTGAGTCACCATCAAGGAGGAGGCCCAGAAGCTTTCCAGTGAAGGCTTTTTTTTTTGGGCGGGGGGGGTGGGGAGGGGGTAAAACTGGGGTTGATCTTATGGTGTAATGCACCTCAAAGTTGTTGTGTCGGTAGGTTTAAAGAGGTTTGGGGTAGTCAGTCTTTCCAAAACCCCGAAGCCCTAAACCCTGATGTGACCCATGCGCTGTGGCGCAGGCCTGGCGCTGTCCGCCCCCTTTGCCTGGCATCCTATCCTGATGTGCCGTTGCTCAGTTTCCGGCGGCGGTTAGGTTTAGGGTTTTGGGGTTGTGGAGCATGCCTATGCAAGACTTGTAGAGCTTGCTGCGGAATCTGCACATGTACATTTGCACGTGTATGCGCACCCACATATATGAATACGCGCATACACATATGCATCAATATGCACTGACTCACACATACGTGTACTTGTCATTTTACACATGCCCCTGAACCCTAAACCCTAAACCCTAAGCCCTAAACCCTAAACCCTAAGCCCTAAACCCTAAACCCTAACCCCTAAACCCTAAGCCCAATCATGGTAGGTCCATCGCCTTCCCGTGCCTTATGGTGCTTGGTCGATGGGCCTATGTCACCGATCTCATTGAAGACAAAAGCACCAGGCGCTGACAATGGCCAATGCTGTTGCTGTTCAAGAGACACTGGGTTGTATAGTATTCTGAAGTAATAATGGACAAGAACATGGAAACTACTACAGTGTATTGGCGTGTTGGTATGCAGTGGGATATTATGAGGGATATTGAAAAAAGTGGCCCATGTTGGCTTGCTATCTTTTTGGGACAGGACATGTACTTTAGGAGTCCAGTGTGTCTGCTGCGGCCACATCATTCATGGCCTTTGCTGGATGGGCACCCCTACAAGTAGTGTAGGGTACGAATATTTTTCCCAGACAGACACAGGACCCCCCCCCCCCCGACAGAACACCTTCAACCCCGTGTAATGTTCCAATCTATTTTCGGATAGGGTATGTTTCTAAGTAGCCAGTACCTATTTCCTCAAAGGGTTAAGGGTTTAGGGTTTCCGGACTCAAATGATGGAGGTGGTTTTGGAGAAGACCCTACGCAAAAGGCCCTAAACCCTAGCCCCTAAGGCTTAAGCTCCTAAAACCAAACCTGCCCCCAGACAGTGCCAGTGTTGGCTGTCGAGGCGAATTGTGCACGGAAGCCTCATGTCACTGGCGGCCTTGGTAGCACTTGGTGGTTGCCCGCCCTGCTCCTGGAAAATTCTGACTTCTTCAGTGTGTAGGGTTTAGGGTTAAGTTTTTTCAATCGGAACAGATCAGAATTCCAAAAAAGCTTCTCAGAATTATGATTCTGTGAGTCTTCGGGGGGTTCCTTATGAGGACACAGCAGACTTTAAGAAACATGAGCTATGCTTGGCCGGACTTCCGCCACGGCACTTCATGCTTCCACCACCCGCGAGGTTACGTCGCCATGTTCAAAGCCCACTGGCCCATCAAGCAGTACTTTGGCTCCCTGGCCTTTCGAAGCCCTGAACCCCAAACTGGGTTGTTGTCAAGGAACTTAAATTGAACTACCGTAGTTGATGTAAATGATAGGGCTTCCTTATGAAAATAACGCAACGTAAGTTCCTTGACAGGAACCCAGTAAACTTCCGGAGATAAATTCGTATGGTGCAGCCTTGGAAACCTAGCCTTGTAGAATCCTGAATCACCATAACCCCTCATATTAGGACTTAGGATTAAGTTGGGTTGTCCAAAGACATTAGGCGCCCCATTGAGGGTTTACATGGTAGCGAGGATTCCAATGTGTTGAGGTCTGCGTTTGGGCCTCGCATGTGGAAACATTCCTAGGAGTGATGGTGGCCTATTTTTTCGAGAAGCTCCCCCCAACCGTAAACCCTAAACTCTAGGCGAAGCCCTAAACCCTAAACCCCTAATTAAACCCTAAACCCCAATGTAGCAGCTTGAAGTTTTCAGATTGAAGCTGGTCGTAGAACCTTAAACCCGAAGCCCTAATTGAGCAATTAGTATTTAATTTGGGAATACTATGGTACCCATTATAGAGTAAGATTATATGTTTCTTTTGGGGTGTAGTATTTTATATAGGGGACCTTCTTTTTTTGACCGTGGACAGCTTTTTTCTGACCATGGATCTTTTTTT
>CAJNIZ010046001.1:14758-40997 GCA_905231905.1 Symbiodinium pilosum
CCACGGTCAAAAAAAGATATTCCCTTTTATATAGGGGATATGATCTTACTGGGCTTAAGCACCAAAAACGCTACTCAATTGGGGTTTAGGGTACGGAGGTCCCTGAAAGACAGTTGCCTGCACTTCGACAGGGCAGCTTGAGTAGATTCAGAACGGCTTTAAGTGTCTTGGGTTTAGGGTTTAGGGTTTAGGGGTTTAGGGTTTAGGAGTTCAGGGGTTTAGGGTTTTGGAATGTAGGGGCTTGGGGTTCGGGGGTTTTGGGTGTAGAAGGTTTAGGGGGTTTGCGGTCCTGTATCTTTTCGAGGAGGTGTCGATGCACATGCACGACCTGTGCGAGCAGCCCCCAATCTTAAACCCAAAGCCTAAACTTCAAGCCGTAAATCCTAAACCATATAGTAGTTTCCATTTTCTTTTCCATTATCCTTATATAACCCCAGTATAACCCTATATAATCCCTATATATCCCTATGTACTTCAAACTCACCCAAGACCTAAGCTCTGGATGCTGAAGCCTATTTTTAATTCTGGTAGTGCACAGCACGAGCTGTAAACAAGTATTTCACTATCAACAGCCGCCACTGCCCCTGATGCCACTGCCACACCCTCTGAAAGCACAGACAATCGACCAATAGAAATGAGACTTTGTCACAATGACCCTTAAGAGGGAGCCGATGGGAACCCCTCGTAGTCCCCCAAAAATCTTTAGGGTCCAGCGCACCCCCGATTTTGAGAGACACCCGAAATGTGTGATGGCAAAAGTGATGAACCATGGTGTTCTGAGTTGTGTCTAGCCAGTTGATTGATGTCTGTCCCTTTTTCTGTTCTTTGGGCAGCTGCGAAATGACGAACTCTTCTTTGTCATAATTTTCTGCAATATGCGCAGTTCAAAGAAGCTCAGACAGTCCTTCGTGAAGCTGTTATCCAACTTGTTGTTAGCATGAAGGAATGAACAGGAAACTGAAAACCCCCTTCAATTCAAAGAGTTCCCATTGTCTAAACTCCTCGTATCCCCCTTAATCACCCCCTAGAGTAGTTCCCTACAGCATCCCCTATATGACCTTTTAAGGAGTTTAGACTATAGCTCATATGTGGGCAACTATGGGGTTCCCTGAGTAGACACAAACACTGAATGATATGGTAGGTTCCATTCATTTTAATTTTTGTTGGTTGGTCTTTGGGAACTGCCCCTACCCAGTAACAGTCTAAAATATGGGGAGTAGTTTGAATGGTACGGGTTTATAAAGCTATACTATAAACTGTAAGCATTATCGCACTGTTGCCGAGTCGGGGCAGTAGCCAAGTCATTGTTGTACCAGGCTACAACTTCACTACGCATAAGTGGGCAGTCCCCGCGCGGGTCATTCATGATCTGATTGGCTACGCCGTCCTATCCCTGGTGCTCTTCCAAGCAACTATTGGCATGGTGAAGATAGCGCTTCAGCTCAATTAGCTCACTTAGCTACTTGGTGCGTAGTGGGGCATGAGGGAATGGATCCTGATAGTAGTCCTTAAGATCCCATAACCCATTCCCCATTCCCAATGACCTTGAAGTACTTTTGGGATGCTTGGGTTGCTAAGCAGGACATAAACCCAGTCGTTACAGGGGGCTTTCTCCCAACGCACCCTCAACCCTACAACCCTAGAACCCTAGAACTCTAGAAGAAGTGTTTCAGACTGAGACTTTAGTCCTCCCAGGATCTTGATTTGCTTGGGTCTAAGGTCTGGGACTTAGGGTTTAGGATTTGGAGCTTCGGGTTTAGGATTTAGGGTTGAATTAGGATTTTTCAATTTACAGAACTGCAGGGTCCCTTAATCTGATCGTGTTTCTGGTGGGTAGTAGCTCTCATACAAGCCTTACATCCTTTTTGTATATCTCCTAGTCTCCCCTTGCAAGACTTGCATAGGCCTTATGCAAGGGTGGGCATACGCCTGTTATGCTAACCCCATCTGCATTAAATTCCCTTAAGCAAAAAACACGAAACAAAAGAAGGGTCGCGCACGGGCGACTGCCCATGGAAGAGGCCTCCATAAGAACTTGCACCGTTTTTGTCCTGTTCGAAATTTCTGGCCGCTAGTCATAGACATTGGCAGTCATAGAGATTTTGAAGTTGCAGTGTTTTGTCAGGAGTTTTGTACGGTCCTGCTCTTTGAGAGCAATCTGCATAATCATTGTGCACACTTATCATCGGGAATAGCACGCCCTCTGCTCCAAAGCCAGGATCCAGATATGAGGTAGGACAAAGTGTGTTCCGGAGGCATAGCATGAGGCATAGCGGTGATAAATGGAGTGCCCATTTAGGCACCATGAGGCGAGCATAAGCCCAAACCTCGAACCCTTGCAAGTGATGCATGTGAGGTAAAGCTGCAGTCGAAGATCAAGTCGTTCACCTTTCACGGCACCCTGGGCAAGGCGACTGAGAAACAAGCTACGTCACATGGGTGTTCTCATTCGGTGGGACACTTTTGACGGGTATAAGTTCAGAGTATTATGAGGACCCTCGCCATTTCACATATGAATACTTACCAACATTGTTCCTGGACAATCCTTCATAAATGTACAATGTAATGTACCGTACCTGAAAGCCCCTTTGTGATGAACACACTCTTGCATTACCTGTGTCTTAAAATGTGGAGCCTTATCGACACCTACAGATATCGGGATAGTTGGGCCCCTGCCCAAGAAGCAGCTCCCACTTCGAGAAACCTCTGCATGCTCGGAGAGACATATATTCATTGAATTCATGGACTTCCACATTCTGCAACCAAGCGAGGAATGGTGTAGCCATATTCCAGTCTAACCCTAAACGTTAAACCCTAAACCCCAAACCTTAAACCTTAAAGCCTACACCCGAAACCTTGAAGCCTAAACCCTAAACCTTAAACCCTAAATAATTCGTGTCAGGTCATCCTTTGCCTGTCTGCAGTGAACATCTTGGTAGCCTGCCTCTTCTGGAAGTGGACCACAGGCCTGGCAGAGATCAAAGGGTTTAGGGTTTAGGGTTGGGGGTTTCCCCAAAATGAGGGTCTATGCTATTCTTGAGGGTCCCCCTCGTAAGATGCCGCCCTACACCCTACAGACCTCATACCTTGAACCCTTCTTTGGTTCCACCCTGGGCCTCCAACACCGACCCTATAAATCCTCAAGCCCTAGACCCCACGGTTGATAGGATTTAGGGTTCAGGGTTTAGAGGGCAAGGTTGAGGGTTCAGGGTTTAGGGTTAGGGTTCAGGATTTAGGGTTTAGGATTTAGGGTCTAAGGATTTGGGGTTCAGGGCTACGTGCTCCGAACTTGAGCTGGCAGGTTACAAGATCCTTGCCGCACCCTCAGCTTTCTCTGAAGGCAAGTCACCCAGACCTGACGTCCGTAGCTGCAGACTTGTCTGGGCTCCGATAGAGTGTAGGGTTTAGTGTATGGTAGGGTATTTATGCTGCTGTGCATTGTGGTAGCGATGAGGCTTCTGGAGGTATTGCTAGGGTGTTGCAAGATGGGGAGGGCCCGAAACACCCCAGGGATAGATGGGGGGGTTGTAAGAGGAGCATGGGGGCCCTTAGAAAGGCTTACATGGGACTTATTTTTGGCAAGCAATCTTGGCTGGCTTGCGACAAGCCAAGCTATAACCATATGATAGAATTGGGTCTCTTACAAAAACGCTTATTCAAAGCACGCGTGGTTTGTGATATGCTCACCTAGTAACTTTCAGAGATCCACACGTCTCGGAGAAATTCGCAAACTCCAAGAAGGTTGTTGCGCTTGCCGCGGCCGCCACCGCCTTGGGCGTGTTGACTCCCTCCGCGCCGCCCGCGCGTGACGAGCATGTCCGGGACACCACGCAGCCTGTCTCTGTTCAGGCACATGAGGAGCGTAGGGGTCCTACCATACTCACCATGATGCCTAGTGGTGGGTGGGGCCCTCACCGCAGGAAGCTGTGTGGTTGGGACACTCATTCTGTGGTTTTGGAATCAGTGGGTGGCATTTGCTCTTGTCTTTCGCTTCAGGCAATTTGCGCAGATGTGCTGCGACATGCGTACGCTAACCCTTCTACAGTAGCATCTTGCAACTGCTGGGTTGCTGCTACTTGTAAGGAACTGGCAGTAAACTATTCTGGGTGTGGAAATCAAGTGCCTTAATTACCACGAAGCCAGCCGTACTGGCAGCCGAGGATTTGAAGCCTGGTCGACGGAGCGATGTACCTTAAAGGGCTTGGCAGCAGCTGAACAGTGAGGCTGCGCAACCTTCTGGCTGTGCCTGGAGACTGTAGAGGATTGTAGAGGTTCAAGTGCTAGGTAGGCAGCACACGTAAGATTTAGCCAGGAAGAGCACATAGTTCCTCATAGTTGCTGTAGTGGTAGTTTCCATGAATTGGGGGACTCCAATGTAGACCCCTAAGTCCTAAGTACTATCAGTCCTATTTTGAACCCCGAAAAAGGTAATCACCATTTTGCGCAGCCCCCTAATATATGGGTAGTTCCCAAAATTAGGGTCCCATTTTGGTACCCCTGAATATCAGGTGCCGTAATATAATCTGTGTCCAAAACGGGCTCATAGTTTTGAGAATTACCCATATGCCTACCTAGAACAGTTCATAGGCGAGGCATAGCTTCTTTTCCGTCGCCGAGCGACGCCAGCTGTGAGGAAGTCATGCGATTACCCTGCGAGTACAGAGATTCGCCTGAAAGCCCGCATCAGTTGCGTGGAAAACAGGTGTTATGAAGCCCATACCCCCAAAAATCGCAAATGAGGGTCTAAGGGTTATTTAGGGTGTAGGGCGAAGCATGTTTGGGCGGGCTCCACTACACACGCTCCCCTACTTACAATCCCCATTTGAGCCCCAGGGTGCTCCCTATACCCCGGTTCGCTATTCCCAACAATGAAAGTTCAATGGCAACTTCATCTCCACAATCGCGCGCATGGCTGCTCCGCAGTTGGTAATTGGAATCATCCAGACGCCGCAGCAAAGACAGCTCAAAGCCTTGTGCGTAGGTTGTAACTAGTGGCAGGCCGTGGCAATGACCAGCCTACTCTTCCCTGAAGCCATCCAGCTGCCGGGCCCCCGGAGCAAACGGTCTCAGTGTGTCCAGCAATTTAGGGTTTTGGGTTTCGTGTCATCATTACTTTCGTGTTTGCTTGCCACTGAAAGTCCTTAATTGAACTTAGTCAGCTGTAACACCATAGCCTGCCACCAATGCACGTTGTGGGCCACAGAGAGAGCGAGAGAGCGATAATTAGAGCGGGTTGCTTTGTCTGTACAGTGCCGCGAGGCCAAATGGACCCCTCCAAAGTGCTCCCTGGGAGTTGCGGCAAGCCTATGAGGCCGGCCAACGCTCCCAAGCGCGGGACTCAGATGACCGGAGCTCCTCCCGCATAAGCCCCTTGTAATGGTAATTTCCATTTTCTGCTCCGTTATATGGTATTTTCCAGTTTCTTTTCCATTATATAGCAATTTCCATTTTCTCTTCCACTATATAGTGGTTTCCATCTTCTTTTCCATTATTACCATATAAAAGCCCCTATATATATCCTGCGCACAGCAGGCCATGGATTGAAGCGATTGTCAAGGTCTGGCTGTGGCTCTTGTCCTTGGCCGTGCTGGTGGCAGCGGCCCATACCTGGTTGCAGAAACCGCCAGCACATGAATGATAGAAAGGGATGTGACGCACCAGGGCTTCGCAGTACTTTGGCTCCGCCGCTGCCGAGAGGAGGTCCAACCCCTCGAAGTTGTGCTCATTTCGAATTTTGCGAACGCTGTGTGAGGACCGGTGCGTGTTGGAGGCCTTGCGAGAAAGACGCCAGGAAGGGTAGGCGCTTCTTAAAAAATCTTTTCCCGCCACAGGCATGTCAGGCGGAGGTTGACTTGGAGATGGGTCGCGGCCTCCCGGGGCAGCCCCTGCAGGTGCAGATGCCGTGAAGTGTGATGAAATGCAGCAAACGCCCCGATCTCAAGAGCTTGGCAGGTGCCTGTGGCACCTCCGTTGGGAGGAGGCCAGATGCCCCAGTACGGGGCAGTTGAGGTGCGCCCGCAAAGGGTACAGTTTGGGGGGCAATGAGAGCTGCCACACATCAAAGTTTGTGGCCAGCCCAAGCAAGGATGGGAAGTGCATCGAAAGGGCAGATCCAGTCGAGTGCAGGCCACAGCACCTCGGCTCCGGGACGAGTCAGACGAGGTGCAGCCTGATGCTGCTTGTGAGCTGCAGCTTCAGCGCTTCCGTGCGGCGCTGGCTCAGGAAGCTGTGGAGCCACCAGGCTTGGGTCCGCCTGGCTTGGTGCCGCAGCCATCGCGCGAGGCTTTATGTACTTACTCAACTCCGCCTCATCCAGAACCATGTGCCCCTGATAATGAAAACAGCACACTCCGTACTTGAGGAAACTCAGTATTCCGGGGTGTATGAGGTACATCCTTGATCGACTGGGTTACTTCAGACAGCACAGGTGACTATGACTCAGGCTTGTACATAAGCCATCTGTTCTGCAACCCCCCACACCATCAACCCTCTATACGAGTACTAGGAAAATATCAATCCCCAACACAATCCCAAGCCCTGAAAATCCAATATGTCATCTCCGAATTCCTACACATGTCCACACTCCTGACCAAACCATAGCATTTGAATTATGTGATCTAGATCCTGCGCCGCAGACTTTTTATTGTAAACTTGCTGGCACTTCAGCTTTATGTTGATTTTGCGCTTTGCAGCCGTTGGATGCCGGCTCAACATGCAGCTGGATCTCATTTTGAATTGGGGCAGGTGCTGCAGCTCCCGGTGCGCCCTCCGCGTGCCGAGGTGCGAGAGCAACTCGTTTTGCCAGAGGTCCACAGTAGCTTTGCGTGCAGGAAAAGCAGGAGGAGCACAGCGGGGAGGAGGAGGAGGCGCAGCGGTCACAACATCCCAGCTTCGTTTGCCTTGGCTTTGCTCTACCAGGACATCCGCCTGCGGCGCCTGTCTTGGAAATTCTGGCGTCGCTTCAGCGCCTTCGCCGAAGACTACGAGCAACGCAAAGCGCGAGGCCAACAGTCCAAGAGAGTGCGAGGCAGTTGGGCTTCCAAATCTCTATCGTCTCCTTGCTAGCAGGTTGCGTGGCAGGCGTGTCTCCGATCTCCGGCGCCTCAATGGTGTCCTCGCTCTCCTCCGGCTCACCGTGAGGCTGTAAATCAGCTCTTTGCTGCGGTGAAGGATTTGGGAGCCTTGGCGCATCAGTGGTGCGCTTTTCCACTGTTTGATTGTTTTGTTTCTTAGGCGGCTCAAGTGACATGCCGTCACAAGCGCATGTCTATCTATTGATTTGTTTATCACAGTCACAGTTGCAGCGCGTGTTGTTTCGTGAAATTTGCAATGTGCCTGCCGAATGAGGAGATGGCAGCTCCGAGGGCACACTGGTTCAGCCCTTCTTCGTTCTTCGCGCGGCGGTGTTCTTGCAGGACTCCGCCTGCGCAAGGAAGACCCGATGCTGCAAGACAGCATTCCTTTTCTGATGAAATTATGTGCGTGTGAGGACTTCGTGGAATCGATCCGGCAGTTTGCCGCGCCGACGAGCTTAGCAAAATATTCTGCCGCTTCATGCAGAGACTATCGAGGAAGATCTTGGTTAGATGGATCCGTCAAGCCAACGTATCCAAGATCCTTGTCAACTGTTGAGTTAGAGGGGTGGAAGATTTGTTGTCAGCCTTGTCAGTCTCATCAGCCATCGCTGTGGCGCAGAAAAATAGAAGGGAGCCATACTTGCATGCCACGCTCCAGCGCCGCAGATGTGCAAAGGATGGCAGTGGCCTCCTGCATCAACAGCCTTTGGAGCGAGCAACTCCATGTCAAGAAAGAAGCTATGGGCGATGAAGCAGACATGGTCCTGGCTTTCTTCAATATCCTTACGAGGCCAGATCTCCTTTCACGGTTTGTTTGTGTGGCCATTGTGCCATGCCCGCCAGCTGCTGCTCCTGCAGCTGCTGCTGCTGCTGCTGCTGCTGCTGCTTAAAGCCGTGGAAGCCACGGATGCAGAAGAGCGCAGCAAACGCTTCAGCTTCATTTTGGGGGGCGCCGCGGGAGCCATGGGCCATGGCCAGGGAAAATATGCTGAACAAGTGTTTGTCGGGGATTGAAATGCATTTTAACTGCAAGTACATGTGGGAGGAGCGGGCGTGGCACAAGCATTGTTTCGGATGTCCGCGGAGCGTGTCCCCACTATGTGTACCCGTGTGGTGGAGACAATCTACCACATCACTGATGACTGCTCTTCGTTTGCAAGACGCCCTAGCAGAGCCCTTGGAGTGCAAACATGCTCAATGATTCATCAAGATCATCAAGCTTTCCAAAGCCTCCCGGATCATCATCTGCTTCGACCCCTTGAGCCGGAAGTCTTCCTCAAAATGGCGAAGGACTGACAGGAGCCCAGAATCTGGTAGCAAGAGACCGGCCCAAGAAGTGCCAAAGTCTGCCCTAGGTAGCCAGTTGCAAGTGTGAGGCTTCTGAGTTGCCACGCGCGTATGCAAGTGTGCGGTTTTCAGGTCTCGCGCACGGAGCTATGAGTTTCCTGCCCAAACTTGCAATCCCAGGAGTCGGTCACTGGTTTCTTGATTCTCTTGCAACATGGAATCCCATGAACAAATCGAAGCGTGTTAGCACAGATGACTTCTTGGACAGGAAGGCCTTTCTGGCTCGGCCGAGACAGTACCCAGTAAGAGTTTGGAACCTTGGCCTGCTCTGAGCCTCTCCGGAGCACAGCCATAGAGAGCATGGCGTCACGGTGCCTGAATAGTCCTGAATATTGACCCTAAACCCTGAACCCTTAACTCTGTGTCCAACCCCGGAAGCAAGGTGTGCTCCCAGGTAGATATTGACAGATGTATTGTCCAGTGGTATGCCCAGTTCCAAACATCTTCCCCTTGCAGGACAAGGATGCTCGTGAGCTCTTGTGGTTGGGCAGGCGGAGCGAAACCGCGCGGCATGGTTGGCCGGGCGCGGATGCGCCAGGTGCCTTGGACATTCTTGGACGAAGGGTTAAATCTTTGAATCTCAACTTGTACTTGCAAGTGTTTGGCGTATGCTTTGGCTCCAATTTCCATACACAGGCCTGGTCATCTCCGGCGAGTCCTTCGTGATTGAGAGAAGCTGGATGATGAAGATACGACGTGGGGAGGTGGCTTGTTGCTACGGTTCGATTGCTGCGGCCAAAGCACTGTGAAGTGTGTGAACTTTGCTTGTGACGCTTCGGAGTACGTCTGTGCCTCCTTATGCCTCCTTGCTGGCAGAGTGTGGCGGGGATGAGGAAGAAGCCTTCCGACGCTACGGAAATTCGGAAGCAAGGCAGAAGTGGCTTACTGGGAGTTAGTGGGGAATAAAGATACATAATTATTTAATCCCTATATAATATATCCCCTATAGTATTTCCTCATGCCTTACTCACCCTCGGAACAGTAATGTGGAAAGAGCTGGAAAGCTTGTCGGAGCAGCGCAAGCAAAGCATGGGCCTGCGAAAATGGCAGTTGCCCTCGTGGCATTTCCAGGCCTCAGCTGCAGAGGACCGCACTAGCGCAAGTCCTTAATCTGGGGTTGCTGTTCAGGAACTTAGATTCCGCTACCAGAATGGGTATATATATATATAGAGTAATTGATATGGTCCGCCAATATTAGTAGCATGAATTAAGTTCCTCAATAGCAACCCAGTGCGCCTCAATGTTCTCCTACACTTGCTCAATGCATTTTGAAACGCAGACGATTTTCCTTCTGGACCTTGCGAGGATTTGGGAAGCTTTAAGCTGCATGAAGTTGTGCGCGCCAGATATCAACGTCTTTGCGCCCGTCCCAGTGGAGTGTTCGGTGCCGAGGCTATGAGTACACAGCCAGTATATTTGGGCTGACAGGTGCAGCCCAGGCTGCTGAAGAGGCATCAATCAGGAGCTGAGCGGGACTGTTTTGCGCGGTGAGGCCGATCAATGTACATGGGAATAGTGGATATAACGGAGCTGCCAAGCCACTTGCTCAAGCGTCGGCGAAAGCAGGAGAAGTTCCAAGGCTTGCTGGACACTCCGGCCAACAATCCTTCACTGTAGAACTTCAGCATCAGCTGGAACGCTGGCACTGTACCATTGCCGGTCCGTGGTGGAAGGAAGCTGCGAGGTGTGGCCGCCCATCAACACAAGCTTGCAAGTGGAGACATCCTCATGTCGGCCATGAAGTGGCAACAACAGCTTTAAGCTGGAATTCGAGGTCCTTGCCAGCGGCTTTGTTGTGCCTTACCCCTTGCACGAATACGGGTGCTGCGCAGGTTCGTTAAGCTCTTGTGGACATTTGAGACGAGCAGGCGAAACGCACAAGAGTTCGTTCAAAGGAACTGTCGGCTTGAATGACCTCCGCTTGTGCTGTGCTCCGCTGCGTGGGGTTACATTGGGATAAAGGAAAATAAAATGGAAACTACTATTTAGGGTTTAGGGTTGTGCACAGTCAAACAGGAATGTATCCAACACTTGCAAAGATAGATTGTAATCTCCCACACAACTAACTAAGTGTAAACAGTTTCATAATTGGGCGACTGGCTTGGAAGAAGTGACCTGAGCCTCAACGCTTCCCGTATTTATACAGCGAGTGTAACACAGTCCGTATTTGAGGACCCATAAGCCGGGTCCTCCAATTTTAAAAGCTTCCACTATGCAACCTGACGCCATGAAGTTACACAGAGCATAGTCGCTGAAGGCGCGTCGTCCCTCAGCTCTGCCGTTCGAATAGGGTTTAGGGTTTTAGGGTTTAGGGTTTAGGGTTTTAGGGTTTCTGGTTTGGGGTTTAGTGGGTTTCGGGCCGTTAACCTAGTATTTAGTATTTACCGTTTCTGTATTCTCATGGGCCCCTTGAATCCCCCCACGCCGTGCTGCCAGCCGATGCAAGGGCCCCATACTAAGGCTTCCAATACTCGGCCCTTGGTAAGACTTAATGGGGGCTCTGATTATAAAGCCCCTCCCCAAACAAGTACGGATCAGAATAGTCCCGCGGCCCTCAATCAAGTTCGGGAAAAGTTGTTGGGTGGCCCGATCCAGTCCCGAACCTTGAGCCTGTAATTAAATTTAAAAGCCCGACCCTAACGCCCTAAACCTGTCATTAATCCGTTCAGGCCTGATTTAGCTCTAATACGACCCCCTTTAGTAATCCGAAGTTGACATTCGTAGGCCTTTGGGAGTCCCCAGAATAATGAGTAGCGGGTAGATGAGGGAATTTTGAAACCCTAATTCAGCTATGATTTTCAAGAGTGGAGTGATGTTGAAGTGTGTACCTCTGAAGGAATACCACGTCAGCCTCAGGCCCAGCCTCCGCATTGCCGCCGCACGGTTTAGGGGTTTAGGGTTAAGGATTCAGGATTTAGGTTTTGGGGTTTAGGGTTCAGGGCTCAGGATTCAGGATTTGGGCGGATTTAGGATTTGGAGTTTAGGAGTTAGTTTTTAAGATTTAGGGGTCCGTGTAGAGAAGGGGCCAGATAGAATACACTTCCGTGAAAGGAGATCCCAACCCAAAAAAGGGAACAAAAAAGGGAATCCATTTTCATGGCCATTTTGAGAAAAGGTATTTCGAACAGCTTAACTGTACACTTATGGGGTGATAAGCCATCAGGTTTCTCTTGCGGGGGTACCTTAAATATCAGGACCATGAGGCACCATGACCCCAAAATCGCCGATATTGACAACCTACAAGTACGACATGCGCCTGAAGGGTTTGAGCAACATGCAACTATTATTCGCGTCATTTGTGCTATTGCCAGGTTTGCTCTCACTGTGATTTAGGACCTTATTCTTGTTATGGTTTTCCTGTTGTTCATTATATACTGTTTGTAGGGTTTCCAAATGTTAGGGGCCCTAGTTGTAGAAGTATGAGGGTTACCACAGTTTTCAGTAGATTCGTATGCCTATCTTAAGAACGGCCAAGCCCCAAACCATCTCATTGAGCACGGCTGACATGCAGGTCCGCCCCGCGGCGCATGCAGCCGCCTTGGTGTTGAAATACGTTAGGGCACGTCAAACAAAAATATAAAACCTGTTTTGGGGGGACCTAGACTAAAGATTACAACCTTTTTGGGGTATATTAGGGCTGATTGAGGAGCCTGGAAATGCTCAGATCCAATCCAACGCAATGGTTGTTGCAGCAGTGAGGCGGAGGAACCAGATCGAAGAAATCTGGGTCAGACGGCACGTCGGCCAGCACAGTTTTATGATATTCTTATCGTGTGCAAGAGTAAATGGAAGCTGTGTTTCGGCCAGTGGCTGGGCACCTTCCGGCCGTACAGCGACCTCCCGGATGTCTTTCGCGATATTCCCAAGCCCGGAGCCAAGTTGAAAAGTCGGTGGGTGCTCGATTCATAGTTGAGTTGGATCTTGGAGTCATAAATGAATCTTGGGGTTATACATTTTATTGGTTGTGCTAGAGTGACCCATCCCCTCACTCCTTTCATTCCCTATGCGGCGCCGGGTAGACTATGGAATCTGAGGCTCTGGGCAGCCTTTCGATTCTTATTGCGCTTCTTGAGTAGGCTGGGAAGCCTCTGTGCGAGTTTCGCAGCACACCGGTATCGGTCTTCATGCTGTTGCAGTTGAGTCTTCTGGTGTTTGCCAAATCAGGATACCTCTTTGGGGGGTGCTTCGCATAGTACTTAGCACAAGGAATATGAGGGGATCCCAGTGTTGGAAACTCCCTTCCATAAGACCGCGGCAGGCCACTCTCTCAGTTCAGCACAGAGGCCGGCGGCTGGATTTTGGCACATGTGCGACGTAAAGTCCATTCTCTTGCTTGTCACCCTAAACCTTATATTCCCTAAACCATAAGGTAACTTGGGCCTCCCCTATACACCCCAATACCAGATTAAGCCGTGATTTTGAAAACTGGAGGCCGACTCATCGCCGTATTTTGGGTTCGCACCTTACGCGGCTGCAGAATAGAACGCTCCCTAAAATCCTGGCATCGCATCCCACATAGGTTCTCAGGGATTATCACTAAGACTGCCCTCATAATTAATCCCCTTCCAATGGTATTCCTGCGTAGATTTTTTCTTATGGGCCTGGACGCGTGTGTAACCTTATATTACCAGATGATTTCCGTTTTTACAGCACCCCTAAAAAGATCCCAGTTTAGGAGGATCTGTCCTATGATAAGTGGCCGAGTGGCCCCTCGACAGTATTTTTCTCGGCATGGTCCTGGCAGGTCTGCAGTTTGCATGTTTGCATAACGTGCATGAAGTGAAAAGCCAGACCATTTGTGGCAACCAACTCCATATTTTTCTCCCCAGGCCCCAAACCTATGCATTTCGTGCTCCATTTTCTTGTCTGCTCGCAAGTTTAAGCCCAAAGCCTCCAACCCTAAACCCTAAATCCATAAACCCCTAATCCCTAATCCATAAGTCCCTGAACCCTAAATCCCTAATCCACAAAACCCTGAACCCTGAACCCCTGAGCCCTAGATCCCTCGACCCCAAATCCCTCAACCCCAAACCCTAGAGATGTTGTGTCGTCTGACTTACCCCTCGCGAGCCTGCTGAGGCTGTTGCTCAGGCTGTGCGTAATTCAGCTCCAACCTCAGCTGATTTACCAGGGTTTAGGGTTTGGGGTTTGGGTTTAGGGTTTGGGGTTTACAAGGTTTATTTAGGGATGTAGGTATTTGGGGATTAGGGTTAGGGCCTGGGGTTTGGGGTTCAGGCTTTCGGGTTTGTACCCTAAACCCTAAACCCTGAACCCTGAAACCCAAACCCTTGTGGTTGAGGGTTAGGGGTAGGCGGCCAGGCTCAAAGGCTCGAGGGCCAGGAAACCCAGACCTTCCCCCGCCACTTCCATGAACATGTGAGCTGTAGTCTAAACTCCTTTTAAGGGGGACTCTTTAGGGTTTAGGGTTTAGGATTTAGGGTTTAGGATTCAGGGTTTAGGGTTTAGGGTTTAGGGTCTAAACTCCTTTTAGGGGGGTTATATAGGGGATTTTATATGGGACTATTATAGGGGTTACTAGGGGGGATACTAGGAGTTTAGACAATGGCTCATGTGCTAACTCTAGGGCACCAAATTACGCAAAGTTGAAGGCCCACCAAAAGAGCGAACCCAAATCCTGAACCGTAACCCCAAACCCTGATGTGGCACCCTAAGCCCCCAGCCCTAAGCCCTAAACCCTAAACCGTAACCCTGACCATCCTACCCGCTGAGGTTATGTCCGCCGACGGCATGTTGTTGATGCCGATGCGTACCATGCGTTGGATACTGCCCCCGCTCAGTAGCAGTTGGATATTATAATGAGCCCTTCATGCTGCCCCTATTGTAGACTGTAACTGGGCGGGGGCAGTAGCCAAATCACGCGCTGCGCGTTGTGTTATCCTGTTTTTGCCTGTTTCTTGTCTTGTGGACATGCAGGTTTCGCATCCTCGTTGGTTCATGTGGGATTGCGATGTATGCCAGGTAACCAGCATCTGAGTAGAAACGACGTCATGGTGCTGCTGACCTACGCAGCAACCTGGCCGAACTAATTGTCGTCACAAGCGCCTCGTGATGCTTCTTTCTCTTGCCCTTGAGCCTGCTTGAGTTGCTGCATCTGCGTGCATATCGATCATATACATAGGAGGCCCATGTGTCGATGTGGCGGAAGTTTGAGAAATGGCCAGTGCATGCATCACCCATACATATGTGGACATCCACGTGCGCGTAGTCATGGATGCACGGTACCTCCGGCAACTGGAACGTTGGCATTTGGTTTTCAGCTGAGCGGATATCTTGCGATCCCGTCGCTGCTCATGGAGGCCACCAAGGGGTGTGATGTCCTTGTTTCAAAAGTGCATTTGCAGAAGGCATTGCGCCGTTAGCACCTCCTGTGGAGTTGTTCAGTGTGTTTTAGATCTACCTAGGTTCCGCTCAGAGTCACTTAGACACGGAGGTTTCCAATGATTCGGGATTCCGGTTTTGGGGGTCCCTATATGTTGATATAGAAGTTATTTCTGCATTTCCGGGTCCATCTTGGGCTATGCCTATTTATGGACTCTACCATAATTATCTTGGAGAACGTTAAGCCCCAAACCATCCTAAACCCTACTGATGACAGGGTCACATTGACTGGTGATGAGATTCCTCCGTTCCGGAGCTAAGCGCAGCCGTAGGTTCTATCCAGACCAAGTCACCCCACAACTATTTCCATGATAGTAGTAGCAATGTTCTAAGTTCTAACTATTGATAATAACAGGAAATCTGACATGCAGCCCGAAATCCTAAACCCCAACACCCCCAAACCCCAACTCTTAGCCCTGAAACACCAAACCCCCTAACCCTAAACCCCAAACCCTAAACCCTGAACCCTAAAACCTAATCCTAAACCCTAACCCTAAACCCCAAACCCTAAACCCTAAACCTCTGAGCTGCAGGTTGTGCGGCTAACGGGGATCGCTAGGCGTGCGTCGCAGGCTCTCGGCCCGTACCCGTGCTGTGCATATTCCCTGAAACTCTTAGACTATAAGTCTACAAATAAGGGTTTGGGGTTCAGGGTTTAGGGTTCAGGGGTTTAGGGTAGAGGGTTTAGGGTTTAGGATTTTCCTAAGTTATCGCTAAGACGGGACCCTATAGTGGGGCTCCTATTGTAGTACGGGCCCCCCCAAAAAGTTCCCCAGTGCTGGGAACAGTGGCCAAGGCCAAGTCCCAAAAATACTTCCATAGGGTTTAGGGTTTAGGGTTTAGGGAGGACTTAGAGTCTGTAAATAGTACCTACATGGAGCATCCAAGATCAGGGACACCCCTATGATCCTAAGCCCTCAAACGTATAAAACCCCAATAATCACCTTCCCCTAATATTCAAACCCTCTCCCCACCCCTCCCCCCTAATATTAGATATTCCGGTAATTTATAAATATATTGGGAATATTCATATACAGTTGATGGCTGGAATCTTACACCACCTCAAGTCCTAAACTCTTAGGAATCACTACATTTCGGGACCCTAGGGGCAAACCTTCCTCCATCTACAGTATTGGGGGGTGGATGTGGATTAGAACCCCTAAACCCTAAAGCCTAAACCCTGAACCAAGAACCCTAAACCCTAATCCCTAAACCCTAAACCCTAATCCCTAATCCCTAAACCCCAGACCCTAGACCCTAAACCCAAAGCCAGCGTCTCAACGCAGGCAGCGCAGGCATGGCAGCGGCCACCTCGACTCAGGTGCGGTGAAATGAGGGGAAGAGACCCAGAATCTAGGGTTTAGGGGTTTAGGGTTTATATAGGGGTTTAGGGGTTTAGGGTCTGGGTTTAGGGTTTAGGGGTTTAGGGTTGAGGTTCCTGTAAATAATTAAAAATTTCTGTTACCAACAATCCTAACATTTAGCTGAAATTATAATTTCTACTGGGGTTCCAAATCCCTTAGATAGAGGTTAAGGAACTTACTGAACTACCCTAATACGGGTATATGGGTGTCTAGGTCTAGGGCCGAAGTCACCATATATGGATACATAGGTTTTGGGCTTAGAGTTTAAGGTGCCACAATAAGAGTGCCCAGTAGATAATAGGGTTTCCTTATTGCATTAACTTAATTCAAGTTCCTTAACGGTAACCCAGAATATAGAGTGTTGGAGTATCTTCTACACCGCAACGGTTCTAAGCAAATAAATCCTCATCAACCATTGACGCCTCTACAACCCCAAGCCCTAAACCGAGTCTGTCCTGAAAGGAACGTGCGGTTTTGCCAGGAGGCCTGATGTGCTGTTGACGCACAAGCAGCTGTGATCATTAGATTTTAAGTTCTGCTCCAGCCCTCTTAAATAGGCTTCATATTGGGGGCCCTATATGCTCTCATATGTCTTTCTGTAATGGCAGTACCCAAACCAGATCAATTTCCTGGAGTTCTTTGACCTGGCTGGTGCCTGCCAGGCATTCAACATCTCCATTAGGCCATTCTCTGAGTCAGGCGGGCTTCAGCATGCTAAGATTTGTCATGTTGGTTGGGCAAATTTCTCCATTATGATGAGACATTACCGAATGTTCTTGCAAGCATCAAAATGCAGCAGCGAACAAGGCAAGAGCAATATCAGGGTCGATGACTACGTCATGGCGTTACTGCTACAAGCTTTGAGCTTCCGGTGTCTTTTCTAGAGCCTAAACCCTACCTAATCCCAAGACCACAAACCAAAACCCAGACCCTAATCCCAAGACCACAAACCATAAACCCTAATCCCGATAATCCCCAGCAGTGGATGTTTTGCAGGCCAGTCCAGCAGCAGCCGAAGCCAGTCGGATCAATCAGTGTGGAACTTGGTGAGCCATGTTTAGGGTTTAGGGTTAGGCTGGAAGTTCAGACAACGCTAATCTCTAGCAATCAGGCCCTCAGATTATAGTCACTCATCTCTGGGTTGAGAACCTCGCCTTAGTCTATAGTCCCCCTTAAGTAGATAGAATATGGGAGATATGGGGTTCTTGGAACTATTTCCCCAAAGCCATATTCTATCTACTTAAGGGGAACTTTAGGGTTTAGGGTTCATCAGTTGCAGGAGTCGGACCGGCGATATGAGGAGACTGGTGAGTACGACACGCAGGAGCAACAACACCATCATTAGGGTTTAGGCTTCAATGGGCCAGACTTATTCAGAGCGCAGTGTTTTTGGGTTTAGGGTTTAGGGTTCAGGGGGCATGTTCTCAAAATACGGGTCCCACTGCAATCCTGCCACAATCCTCATGAGAGGTACCCCTGATTTTTCAGACCCCAAATGCATGCAGGACAAATACAAGCGAGTTGGCAACCCGATTTCGTGGGCGAATCCGCTGCTTGCTCAATGGTTCAACTTTTACTCATCTAGGTGATTGTCAAAATTATGGTCAATTCATGGATCCCTATAATAATACGGCACCTAATATTTAGGGTACCCAAAAAGGGACCATAATTTTGACAACCACCCATCTGCATGCGCGACCATTGTCCAGCAGCTCGCACTCATAAACTTAACAGGATTTAGGGTTTAGGGTTTAGGGTGGGGGTTAGTACCCAGACCCCCCGAAGGATCCAAAAAATGGAACCTCCAAATAATCCACTAGTTTCCCCAATGCAGGAATGGGTTCAGATTGGGGGGGGGGTTCCAGTTTTTTGGATCCTTTTGGGGGTCTGGGTAGGGAATGAGGGAATATACCCCCGACATAATGTATAGTATATTCCCTCATTCTTATTAGCCCTAAGCCCTAAATCCAGCCTTAAACCCTAAAATGTAATGCCACCGGAAAACGGTCCTTCAACAACAGACTAATAGTTTCCATTTTCTTTTCCGTCATCCCTATAGTATTAATCCCAACATAAGGCCCCAGGAAGCTAAACAGATGCTCGAAGACTCCGACTGAGGACGGGAGGTGGCACAGTGGAGGACAACTCTAGCAAGCACTGGACGCCGGCATCCCAGATTCGAGCGAACGAAGCTAAGGCAAGAGAAGTTCCCAACCTGAAGTAGCAATAATGAAAGTAGTGATAGATAGTAAGAAAAATGATAGATAGCAATATGAATACACATAATATGAATAGTTAGTACTGGTAGCAGTAATAGCCATGTGCTTGTTGTGTTCTGTTTTGAGTCACGCTCTGTTCTTGCTCTTAGGTGGGTCTACCCGGTACCCGCCTCGGTATGCAACTCCAGTCATTCTCAGGGGCTCTGAAGATTCTGTTTGCAGGCCGGAGCCTTTGCCATCGTTGCCTTTTGCGCCATAAGCCGGTGGCGCAGTTTGCGCAAGGAGAAAGAGGCACAGATTTGTGGCCTCTGCTCTCATAATTGGAATGAGCTATAGTCTAAACGCCTTAAAGGGGGGTTATATAGGGGATTATATAGGGGACTACCATAGGGGTTATTAAGGGGGATACTAGGAGTTTAGACCGTAGCTCAAATGGTGATGAGTGCGCAAGGAACAAGTCATCGCATCGCCACGGATTAGCATGCCTGACACGGGCAACTTTGCCGACAACTCAGCGACGTTGCTTGATTCAGTCGCGGAATGAAGGAACGTCTGGAGCATCCCCTCCAGTGAGATGTGAAAGCCAACAAACAGTCCAAAAACATGAGAGCTATAGTCTAAACTCCTTAAAGGGGGATATATAGGGGATTACATAAGGGACTACTATAGGGGTTATTAAGGGGGATACTAGGAGTTTAGACTATAGCTCTTGACGACAATAGAATCTGCTAGAAGAATTTTGGCCAATCATAGTCAGATGTCATCAGCATGCTTCTAATTGTGAGAGTATGGCCCTTAAACCCTAAACTCTTGACTCCCTCAAGCATTGGGGTATGCCCTAAGAGCCCTGAACCCAAAGCCCTAAACTGCCAAACCGTATTTCAACCCTAAACCAAACTCGAAACTTCCTTGAGCGTAGGGGAAGCTCGAACTCTAAACCCTAAATCCTAAACCCCAAATCCTAAATCCCTAAACCCTAAATTCTAAACTCAATCCCTAAGCTCTAAACCCTAAACCCTCAAGAAGATGAGTGTGCGCACGTCTGAGGGTTACAAGCCGCCATCCCAAGAGCCGCTCTCTGCCGAGGCCGCACGAGCTTGCCATTGTTCCTTTCTGAGTAGTATTTTATTTGGGGATACTATGGTACCAAATATAGAGTAAGATCATATCCTCCTTTTGGGGTATAGTATTTTATATAAGGAATATTATCTTACTAGGCTCCACCAAAAAAAACCCTACTCTTCTAGGGTTTAGACATTTGGAGTTTAGGGTTTAGGGATTTGGGGTTTAGGATGTAGGGATTTGGGGTTTAGGGTTAAGGATTTGGGGTTTATGGTTTAGAGATTTGAGGTTTGGGGGCGTAGAGTTTAGGGATGCAGGGTTTGAGAAAGAAGGAAGTAGCAGTAGCAGCAGCAGCAGTAGGGGTAGCATTACACATAATCACAATACGAGTACTATCGAGAAGGCTTCTCTGCACAATTGCCAGGACCTTGCCCCGACTGAGCAGCCAGAGGCAAACTTCGGTCCAGGCATGCAGCATACAAAAATTCAGTTCTGATGGATCACACCATCCTTCTGTAGGAATAAAGGAGGGATTGCATAGGGATGCTAGGGGTCGGTGTTTGTGTAAAAAAAAAACGACCTTTCCGTAAGCATCCGGATTCGTCTTTGGGGGAGTCCTTGCATAATGAGTTCCTTCATGGTCTTTGTCTGCATATGCCTTTGGACTGCAATGGAGGCGGGTCGTGTCAGTATCATCCTAGTACTTGGGTAGGAAAACGCAAGTTACAACCAGGTCATCTCCTTTTCTCTCAGAACCATTCTCGAAGACTACACTGGACTACACTGTTGTTTTGGAATGTTCCTACCTGGGTAGTCCTTTTCATGTACCGTGGTGATGGCCCATACCAATTACCGGCATTGTGAGCCTGGTTAGCGCTTTGAATGGCTGGTCTTTGCCAGATTGCAGTTCTGACAACATTTCAAATTTCAAGGAGGTAGTCGCTCGATTTAGGCGTTCCCGTAGATCCTGAATTTCCAAGCTCACATGTACTGAAATTTGCAATCCTAATGCTACATGTGGATTTGACAAATATTCGGGGTCCTCCTCATATATGCCCTGGATATTGCAATCCTTACTTTACGACTGATAGGACTCCCCAACAAGAGGGCCCCCAAAACTAACCTTAAACCCCTAAACTCTTAGAACCCTTGATCCCTAAACCCCTACACCCTAAACTCGAAACCCTTAAATCCTTGAAACCTAGACCCTAACATCCTCAAATTCTAGAACCTGAACCCTAAGCACCTAATCCCGAAACCCTGAACCCAAAACGAAGGCTGGGGAAGCAGCTTTACGCCTCCTCCTCGAAGCAGCTGAGAGTTTGGATGTCCGTGCCGGGCATGATTTTACGGCTTAGGATTTTGAATTTTGCCTTAGCAGGGTTCCAGGGTTAGGGCTTTAAATTTCGGGTTTATATTTTAGGGTCCACCACACATGCCAGCACCTGTGATGAACCCAACAATTGAGTCGAATAAGCCAAAATGAACATGCCTCCCACAATCATCCAGTTTATCGGGGTTATCCAGTATTTAGAGGTAGTCCGAATCTTGCTTCCATTCCTAAGACAAAGAAGGCCAAGGGTAGTATGGGACAAGTGTTGGATAGAACTGGTTCCTACTAGTAGTAGTGGTGGTGGTGGTGGTAATAGTAGTAGTAGTAGCAGTAGTAGTAGTAGTAGTAGTAGCAGCAGCAGCAGCAGTAGCAGAAGTAGCAGAAGGGCAGCAGCAGTTAATAATGATAGTTGGAAACAATAATGGGAAGAACAGTAGCAGTGATGGTAGTATTAAGAACAGTATTAACAGTGGTAGTCAGAATAATGCTCTTACTATGAATCAATGAATAGTAACAACAACAATAATAGAACCACTAGGTAGGCGGCACACACTGTGGGGTTGCAGCGCAAATGCGGGAACCGCCCACAGGAGTTTGTCCAAGGATTCAGCGGTACCAAGCCGCGACAAGATGGCACGTGATGATGCCTTGATTGATGTCATTGTGATGAGCTTTACCACTAGGAAGACGTACTAAGAGTCTACTAGCAATACAAGACAAACGCCACTCACTCTAGCCGTTGTTGTCATTATGTTGCGTCATGTGCCATTGGCTGTGACGGGCCCGGGCAAAAAGCGCGTTTGCCCATACTGCTCGTTTCACCTAACTGACGCTTCTACAATATACTATAGTAGTTTCCATTTTATTTTCCATTATCCCCATATAAACCCCAATGTACTATAGTAGTTTCCATGTTATTTTCCATTATTCTGTTTATACTATGATGTTGCCTCTTCAGTAGTCAACCCATTGGAGTGTATCAGCACCAGGGCCTCCTCTAGGGTTTAGAGCTTCACTGGATCAATGTTGGGGATCCATATTGGGAGAATGGAAAAGAAGATGGAAGCTACTATTCAGGGTTTAGGGTTTCTTCGGTACCCGCAGCCTAGATTTGAGAAATGCCCGTATGACGTTGGATGTTGGATGATTTTTGGACCGCTTCGGCTGTCTCCTGCTAAGGAGAGTCAAGGCACGCGCCCATAAGTTGCCAGAGCATTCCCAGACTTCTGGGGGAGATCTTGTCAGGGTTCCAAGCATCTAGGGTTTAGGGCTTAGGGTTTAGGGTAAGGATATCTTTACGCACAGTTATTTCTTTATAGTCCTTCAAGAACTATGGTAGAGGTACTCCCACAACCCCTTTTCAATAGCAGGGGTAGAGGCTGCAAAATTGCAGATTCGACTTTTTGGGATCTTCCCCGGTGCTCGAGGTTCGGGCATTTTCAAGCCTTGCGGTAAAGAACCCAGGACAGCCGCGAGGTGGTTCTTGTGCAGACAACTGTCAGGAAAAAAGGGTTCAGGGTTTATAGGATTTAGCCCTAAACCCTAAACCCCTAAACCCTTAAAAAAGAAAAAGGTTCAGGGTTTATAGGGTTTAGGGAGGTTAGCTGTATTGAAAAGCGAAGTTGGGAGGACATAAGGGTTCTGTGGAGACTCAGGGCTTACGCATCAAAGACGAAGTCGCGCCAGCAAGCACAGAAGCTGCCAAAAGCTTTGGCAGCGCTCAGAGACTCTTTAGAAAGAAGTTATCCTCCTTGTTGGGTAGACCTGGTCACTGGATGAATGTTAGGGATCCATACTGGGATAATGGAAAAGAAAATGGAAGCTACTATTCAGGGTTTAGGGTTCAGGGATCCTCTACTCTACCCCTAGCCTGAGCAAGGGATTATAGTACCATCCCCTCCAAAGGTAACCCTTGCGGGGTGTACTATTGTAACCCCGGACTGAGAATACATCCTAACATCAATATTCATTCAGGATAGCTTTTCCTTGCAGGAAGGGGGCATGCTGCCCGAACAGTCTGTGCTGGTGATGTTTGCATGGTTTGGATGGACTACACTCCTAAACCCTGAACCCCAAACCCTTAACCCTAATCCCTAAACCCCAAAAGCCGACGGGTCTTTAAAAAAGAAAGCCAAAGCCTAAACCCAAATCCCTAAACCGACCCTAAGCCCTGCGTCTCCAAGGCAAATGTCTATGGCATTGTGTTTGCACTGCGCCCCAGGCTCAGACCCAGTCAGAGAATGAGAGTGAATCCCCAACTGAGCCATAGTCTTCACTCCTTCAAGGGGTTGGTTATATAGGGGAGTTTTATTGGGGTTATTGAGGGGGATGCTAGGACTTTCACTCATGCTAGGTAATGGACGGCTCCTGTGCACTTGCTATGGTTTTTACGGCTTGCTTCCGCACTAGTAATGGGGTTCAGGGACCCAATCAGCACCAGGAAGATTCTCGTTTCTCTCGCAGGAGGCTCTTGAATAGCATGCATTTAGCCCTCAGCGCCCCAGCCCCGGCTAAAAGCTGAAAGCACATCTTCAACAAAGCCATCTGCTCAATATAGTAGTTTCCATTTTCTCGACCGTTATCCCAATATAACCCCAATATAAATTAACTCCCAATAGTAGTGGGATTCAGGTAGGCCCCAACTGTTAGTACTGCTCAAGTGTGAGACTTTGTAAAGATACCTCAAAAGAGAACCTGTACAGGATCCTTCATAGGGACCCTCTGCGTTTGAAGTGCATGTATCCCTACGGTTGTTATCAATTCAATGGCATCTTAGATGTTCAAACCCCATGCATCCGGTACAACTTATCTACAGTTCCGAACCAGTATTCATATAGTATCATACGTGCCCCGAAGGATGGTCCTCAAAATTCCTCTGTAGCCCCGGGGGTTTAGGTTAACGGTTTAGGATTTAGGGTTATAGGATTTAGGGTTATAGTCCTCCTTAAGTAGATAGAATATGGGGTATATGGGGATCTTATGATAATATACCCAAAGCCCTATTCTATCTACTTAAGGGGGACTATAAGGGCCTTAGCCCCCTGAAGATCCCTGTTTTGCCAAGGACTGTTGATTACTCTCATCGGCTGTCTACCGACCGTCCTGCAACTGGCCAAGGCTGCATGTAGCCTGCTTGTGTGTTGCGGAAGAAATGTCTTAAGCTTATTCATGCTGGTGTTATTTCATACAATTACAAGTGTTATTTCTACTGCTATATCTTATACTACTATTACAAGTAGTAGTATTTAGTAGCATTTGGACATGTATCATGATTTCCAGGAAGTCTTTTCTCAATGAGGGCGGTATGTGTCTCTGGGATGTGTTGGTGACTGTAAGGATGAACGTGTTCATTGTCGTGGCTGCGCATGGGTTCAGTTTAGGATTTAGAGTCTTTGGGTCCTGTTTGCTGTTGCTTCTACTCTTGCAGCTTAAGTCTGGAAACCCTAAACCCTAAACCCTAAGATCCTTGAAACAAGGCCCTCTGGAGTCTGGAGGCGCATGGCCCATGCACAGGGAGCCCAACATACTACACATGAAAGCTATCCTAAGCCCGAGAGACCCCCTTAAGTAGATAGAAGATGGGGTATATGGCGATCTTATTATAATATACCCAAATCTATATTCTATCTACTTTAGGTGGACTATAACCCTAAAGCCTAAGTAGTAGTTTCCATTTTATTTTCCATTATCCCAATATAACCCAATGTAACCCCTTATACCCCGGCCCCTCAAAACCCTAAACCCTAAACCCTAAACCCTGAACCCTAAACCCTCACCCTAAAAGCTGACTGTTCAGCTGGAGGTCTCAGAGCCGCAGAGAGAGGATTGCTATCAGAAGTGCGCTGGGCATGAGGGGCTAAGGAGCCCGGGTTTAGGGTTTAGGGTTTTAGGGTTTAAGGGTTTTAGGGTTTAAGGGTTTAGGGCTAAGGAGCCAAGGCGCCCTTACCGGGATAATGCAAAAGAGAACGGAAACTACTACGTTCTTATAGGGTAGATACTGGGGCTTTGAAGGGAATATGGGTAGACATTAATTATATGTGGATAATATTGGGATCATTATTCCCTTATTCCCTACTAAGAACCAGTTAGGTAAGGATTTGGGCGCAAGGTTGCCGGCTTCAGCTTTGAGATTTAGGGTTCAGGGTGTTTAGGGCACTCTTAGGGTTTGCTCCAGGCTTGGGGTGAGGGGCTTGGGATGATCCAAGGCGTAGCCAAACCCTAAACACTATACCCTAGAAAGGGCGCCCTTGGAATTTTCCGCCCGACTCTAAGGGTTGTTATGATCAAGCCAAGATATGTTGAGGGTTGAAAGCCGGCCCGAAGATGGAGAACTGCCGAAACCCTAAATGCCGAGCAACTAGGTTCTCCAATCGAGGTCTGAAAATAGTAGGAAAATGCGAATAATAATGATACCAATAATGATCATAATAGTAATCATATAATAAATAGTGCCCTCTTGCATGTCCATGCCGTTCCATGCCTTGATACTGTATGTTCTCCTTAGCTTTATGAAGCCACAGTTGTTGCTATTACTTTTGCCTTTAAGTCTTACCCCGGCAGCGTCCAACCCATCTTGAGATCTTGTCGACGTGATTTCCTGGGGTTGGTAGAAGATAAAACATAAATGGTTCTAATGGGAACCCCAAACAGGGAACCCCCAGAAAATACATTAGAATATAAGGACCCTGGTCGGTAAATTCCTATTACATTCCTGCTATATATTCTTGGGGTATTTGGGGTTCCCAGTGAAGTCGCTTTAGGGAACATACTAATTAGGGACTAGATAGGGATTATATTCCCTTATTCCCTGCTGACCGACAGTAAGATCATAGTGGCGCGGAAGGTGGCACAGGTGCAGATCACAGTTCTGCAGGCCCCGCAGCATTGAAGCGATAATATTAACAACAGCAATAGGACGAGTAGAAATAATGGAAATACCAGTATAATGACTGCAATAATAGCAAGAATAGTATAATTGAAGCCTGACTGCTGGCATTGCAAGGGATGTGGGGCCTTCGCCTGTCGCAATGCCACACTCCACCGTTAGCGAGCTTCCATGCTTTTAATTTACAGAGAGTACTTTGGTCGTGACGGTTGCGGCGGTTGTGGTGGTGGCGGCAGCAACAGCAGTAGTCGCTGGAATGGTTGTCTCATCCGCCCGATGCCAGTTGAAACAAAACTGTGCTAGCAGTGATCTAGCTCATGAGCATGCCTTATGACTTGTAAGTAACCTTTCCTAACCCCTAAACCACATAATTGTCCATGTCATGTTCCATTTTCTTTGGCGTTTGATGCACAGGTGGAGTGTTTTCCTCGCTGCCTGCCTGGAAAAAGCAGCGGCCTAAGCAAGTTGCATCAAGGCCACAGGTATTGCGGTTTAGGATTTAGGCTTTAGCTTTAGGCCTACTAGGGTTTAGGTTATATTGGGGTTATGTAGGG